>JAZHYW010013062.1:0-280238 GCA_037355805.1 Ixodes ricinus | reverse complement strand
GTCATCTACAGGCGTATCTGGGCGTGCTTTTCAAAGGACATCTGTTATGGGGAGCGCATGTGGACTACCTGGCGAGACGCCTACGAACGGTATCTGCTTAGACATACCTCCTTCGTTTTCTGGCCGATACGCGCACGAGATGTGAGACATATCAGGCACTGGGGGAGTCCATACTCGCATTGCGAAATACCTGCGTATGAAGTTCCTGCTCGGCCTATAAAAAAGTAAAGTATATATTATTCTGCGAAAACATAGCAAGAACCATTCCGTATGGAACAAATTTGCTGAACTCAAAACTGACCTAAAGATGTTGTCGCCACGGCTCTTGCCAGTTGATAAATTGTGTATCCATATGATATTAAGAACACAATTACTACAAATACACGTTGAAGCAGCCACATTAAAATGCAAAGGGTCCTCAGAAAATGAAACGTTTCGTTCTGCCAAGGGTTTTCACAAACATACGGTAAAATGGCAGGGCTTTTATTTTCTACATTACTGTAACATGTTGCCAGATCAACGTTTGGATTTGCAGTCACTTAGATTGCAAGAGAGCTGAGGCGCAGCAGCGCTGCTGGTCACCAAATTTGCAATCATCTTTTTTAATGCGAAGCATAACTGTCCCATGGAGTGAGTTGACGTCATCAGTTTGAGAGTGCGAAAATGGCACGCAATGGCCATGATCCCAAAGTGTGTATGCGTGTAGGCGTTGTAAAAGTAGATGAGGGGAGGGGCAGGAGAGGCCAATGAGCGAAGTAAAGTTTATGATTTCTCCTTCGGTTCCATTGCTGCGCGCATCGACGGGGCTCCCATTGGCCGCTGCGCTGGTGCGTTTCCGCGACCGCTCACCCCAGGCGCTGGTATACCATCAGCGCCGTCAACACGGAACGTCCAAGGTCAGCGTGCCCGGGGAGCACGCGCGTGACCTGGCGACGAAGTGCGCAGCAGACGAAAAGGGATGGACGAGCGGCTTGCATGCTTTCGTATTCACAACTCATAAAAGTGTTACTGTACCTCGAGACTTGTTTTTTAAAGTTGGTGCGTTGTTTTGTGTGTTTGCATCTTGTGATTTTCAATGTTTCAAATTTACAGAGTTTGTAATTTGTTGGGTTTTGCAACATGTAACAAAGGAATTGTTTTTTAGGCCGAAAGCATGCCGGTACGTTGTTTTGTTTCGTGTAAGAGTAATAACATCCTATCAATTGCAACAGTGTCCCGCCCACAAGCACACGCGTGCTGTTGTGGGCCTGGATAATTAATGCACTACTTCATTATGCAATACACTTATCTATGTATAATCACTGCCGGCAGCCGAACAAAAAAAACACTAAAACTAAAGTATAAAGTAATAACGATGGTCAGGCCGAATGCAGAGTTGTAGGTGAGCTGGTGCCGGAAGTTTAGTCCTCATAAATGTTGATTGCAAGTATATATGGGTATAATTGATGAAAGCTCACTATTTCATATTGTTCGAAAAGCGGTGATGTGTGTGCATCATAATCAGAATTGTTTATTAGGCGGACAGCTTCCTTTAGTAGTAGCTGTAGGTGTGATATGTTTGTTTTCTTTGTCCGATTACAGACAATAATGCAGTAATATACCTTGGACTACATTACAGTGTAGTAAAGTTGATACTTTAGCCAATCGGGTAATAAATGTTTCACAGAGGAAAGCAAGCTTATCGATCTAGAGATTTCAATACTTATTCTGTTGACATGGTGCGTCCAATTCATGTGCTCGTTAAACAACACTCTAAAGAATTTGTGGTTATTTACACAGTCAATTTCGGATTTTTCAAACGTTAGTACGATGCTCTTTGTAATGATCCGGTTTACCGAGGAAAAAATATTATATTTGCGTTGTCTTGTATTTAAAGATAAGCTATTTCTTTAGCCAGGATGAGATTGCAGCTAAATATTTCTTCGTTGTAATTTCTACTCTTTAATCTCGGATCTCGAAAAGAACGGATTTGTGTCGTCCGGCTATAAAAATAAGTTCGGTAAATGTTAAGCAGGGACTCAAACCGGAATCGGAAGAAAACCGTTATCTGAAAATTTTTGAAAACCATAATCGTAACCGCAATCGTAAATTATTTACCGGTTGATGATATTAACCGATACTAACCGAAAAATAAAAACATTAGTTTTTGTCAAGAATGATTTCGAGGAGGGTTCTTGAAATATCGTGGCCATTTGACTGAGTTACCGTCAGCGAGCGGTGCATTTGGTAATGCATTTTCCGTTCAATCTAAACTTAGGATTAAGAATACTTAGTTAGAATCAGTGGTCGAGCTCATAATGAAAAGTTTCTATTCCAGAAAGTTTGTCTAGGATTCGACTGCTATGCACATGCGCGGCGGGCTGGCTCAGTTGACTTTCTATTCGATGGTGACGTATAAATTATCAAGTCACATTCTACTTTTAGTATGGCGCCTGAAACGCGTCTCCGACGGGTGTGTTCTACCGCGTCCAAAAAGTAGTCCCTCGATGTCCGCCTGATGACGTCATAGAAGTGTCATGCTGTAGCCGGTCGCGATTCTGGCGGTGTCCCAGCAGCGATGGTGGATGTGGCAGACGCCTGTTCTGCTGCAGGTCGCTCTTCACTGTGACAATCCACGGAAGCTTCGTCAGTCAGAAGTTGGGACGCTCTGATGATAGCGACACTCGTGTTCGCTCGTGCTTTTCACCAGCATTTCTACGACCAACCGCCAGGATCGCGACAGGCAACAGCATGACGCTCCGGCTTCTGTGACGTCATATGTTTCCAATTCGGGACCACTTTCGATGTAGGGGCAGCATAGGACGCCAAACACGCGGAGTCGAAGACGCGCTCCAGGGAGCATACTTTTACTAAGGACAGCACTGTTTGGTTGTTTTGGTAAATTAGAAAGAATAAATTATGTTATTAGCACTTGCAAGTTATGAGGATTATGTTCCGTTGACTGTAACTATTTATAAAATAAAACAACCTATTCTTAAGAACCTTTTCCTAAAATGTAGTGAACAAGTGTTGGAGCTAGAGACGTTTGCAACTTTTGACCAATTAGACGTACCAGTGATGTAGCCAGGAATTATTTTAGGGGGAGGAGGAGAAGGGGGGCGGGTAAAGATTTTCATGCCCGGGGGGGGGGGGAGGGGGGTTGTCTTATCTTCGCGTGTAGCAGTAGTACTCCGGCAGGCTGGAGCAATTCCGTACTCATTCAGTGTTTGTCAGGGGGTTTCCCCAGGAATTGAAATGTGGGGGGGGGGGGGTCTAAATTTTTAGGGGAGGGTAGGAGGGCATTGAGATTGTAGGAGTCGTTGCGAATAGAGGGGTGCCTTCAGAAAAATAACAGGGGGGGGGGGTTGTAACCCCCTGAGAGAGTGTGTAGGGAAATCACTGGTGTTGTCTTCCTTTACTAAAAATAAGCGAAAATATGGGGGGGGGGGGGGTAGACCTAACAAACTACCCTACGCCCCTGCTTACGCCACTGGGATGTACTAAGACATTTTTGAGTTCTTGTTATTGCGAATGCACCGTTGTTGGATATCTGGGACTGCCTTAAACCGTTTATTATAAAACGGCTGTCTAGCATTTCAATACCTAGTATACTCGGGAGTCTGCAAATTCTACACTATTTCACATTATGTGAGTGTCCAAATTCTTCCCTTAATGCCATTTGCATGCATTGATACGGAGCAGTAGGACTCGCTGATGCCCAGCTCGGAAGCGGACGTACAGAAGGAATTCTACGACTGGGCCGAGGAAGCCGCCGCGGTCTGGGGTTCGCTACCTTCCCCTTTTCTGCTTCATCGTGAGGAGGATATTGGAAGTGCCTTGGACACCACGTGGCCGTCTCTCCACACATCGCCTTGACCCTACAAGTCCAATAGATTAAATAAAGTTTTGCCCTACTCCTCCTCCTTCAAGGTAAACATAAACAAGTAATGGCGGAACTTCCTGTGGCCGAGATAACTTCCGGTTGACCAGCTTCTTGCGTATGTTTCAATGAACAAGAATGAGCAGCGCATCTTTTAAGTTTCTCTCGGCGCAAAATCAGAAAAGGTATGTCAAAAACCGGTCGCAAACTAGTTCAGCGTGTGTTTCTGGACCATACGCGCCAAGAAAAAGCACCAGATCTCGTTTCCTTTGGCCTCCGCGGCGAAAGTTACGCGGCCCTTCGTGACGGCCCGACGGCGCAGTGGAAACTTGTGTACACATGTGACGTAAACGAAGTTAGACGCCCACAAATCAACCGAGGCATGTCATTATTTCGTGATTTTCGTGCAAGGGAGAGCGTGTGGGAGAACAGCATCGCTTCGTCAACTCCGCCGTGTCGCCGTGAGTGTTCGAGCTGGAAAAAACGAAACTATACGCTATGCCTGTCGGACGTGGTTGAAGGAGTGTGCGAAGGATTGTGCCATTCGTGCTCGATCATGTTCGGGAAAAAGCGAGCGGTGTGTTTTCGACGACGAATAGAGATATCGTGATTAGGACAAAGCTTTCGCAGTGGTATGACTGCGCCGCTCATTCATTGCAAAAATCAAGCGGGTTGTTTTCGACGACGAGTGAAGGTGCTGATTGGTGACAACGTCGACCTACCACGGCGATCCAGTGACTGATATTCACGTGGATCCGGGTGTAGACCCGGACGTCAAAGGCTATTTTGGATTCTATAACCCAGGCGATAAGATAAGAAAACTAGTTTCGCCTTCGACTGTTACGATCACGTGACGCTCTCATGACGACATATCGCATTTGTTCGAACTCTCCTGTTTGGGCAGACACACACAAGCGCTGTTGTGTTTGACGACGTGGGCGAGTATAAAATATCGAAAGGATGGTACCAGTGGTTTCAGTCTTCACGTCTGGCTTTGATCATGTCACCAACAGACGCCTGATTGCATGCCGAAAAGAAAACAATTTGGCTCTCAAACTTCGAAACTGACGTGTGTAAAATTGACGTGGAACCGAACCCCAGGTTTGGTTTCATGTGAAAACATCCCTGCCATTCTGGAGTCCTCCGCTAACACAAACTCTCAATATCTAGTGTTTTTCTCGTTTTTTTAGTTCGTCTGTGAGTTTTTGTTGGCGTTTGTGTAGGACTTTCACATAAACCGTCTGTTCCCAAGCTCGCATGCACACGAACATTAACGCCAGCAAATAATTCTGCTCCAAGATAATACAAAAAAAGAAGAATAAAAACTATAATTTTATGCATTAGATATCTTATGCAGTACTGCTTAAATACTTATGCAGTACTATGAGACGGTGCACGACGCAACCATAAAGCTCTCAAAGGTTGTAGGCTTTTTATATAAATACCGTGATATCTTACCATCCTCGATAATGCTGCTTATATATCACGCCCTGTTCTGCTCATATTTCGATTATTGTTTCCTGGTTTGGGGTACCACTACCAAAACTAATGTTCAAGAGACTTTTTATAATGCAAAAGAGGGCAATACAAATAATATGTAATGTAGTGTATGATGACTCCACGATATCTTTGTTTAAAAAGCTTGACACGTTAAAAATCACGAATGACTATAGTTACAAGCTTCTGATGTCATATAAAGAGCATTAAACAGCCCTGTTAGCGTTTTTAATTCAGTCTCAGGTTTGGAGTCGCGGGACGCGACATACAGCACTCGTCGTTCTCGAAACTGGGCCGCACCGCGCTCCAGAACCATTTATGGTGACCAGAAACTGGCTTTTACTCTTCCAAGAATTTTAAACAACCTTGAAGCAAAGGGAACTTCTGTGGAAAACACAAGCAAAAGGAAATTCGTGACCTATTTGAGTGATCTATTGAATAGGTGTTGTAATGTTTTGAAGGTACAAAGGCAGTTGCGGATACTTTTTTGAAAGGCAATGTGCACTGTAGTGTGCTCAATACTAAACTCTCGGAGCAAGCGTGTGCTACTCTGAATTATGTCTACCTTGTTCAACCCTTCGCACTGTATATAATTAACACCACTGTCCTGTGTAAGCACTCCATTACCTTTCTTTATATATGTTAAATTGTTATTTCACTCATATGTTGTGTTTCTTCTGCGGATGTAAGGGGAGGCGGGAGCTTCGTCAAGTAGCGACATGCTGCTTTTTGTTCCTGCCTTCCCCTCTCAGATGGAGAGGAAATAAAATTGATTGATTGATCGATTGAAGTTGGTCTGTGTTGTAAAAACCTGCGTTTAGGTAGAATAAAAAAAAGAGATATATTTCGGCGAATATTACTGAATCTTTCAATCATTCTTTATTTCATTTCATTTCATTTCATTTATTAATCCTTAAGGGTCCTCTTTCGAGGACATTACATAAGGAGGGGGCAACACAAGAAATTATACAAGAAATGAAAAAACAATAACATAAAAATACATAACAACGCACACTCATGCAACGTAGCTAGAAAAACCTAATTTGGTGTGGAAAAATACAACATGATGGAGCTTTTGAAAACCACAGGGTCAGTTATTGTAATGAGCGATTCTGGAACATTGTTCCAGTCCACAATTGTGAGTGGGAGAAATGATTTGTTAAAGGCATTACTGGAACCCGATATACGTTGAAAATTGTAAGAGTTATTGAGCCGACGAGATGACCGTGCGGGAGTGCGCAGGAATGAGCTTCGAACAGTGGGATGGTAGTGGTAGAGTTTATGGAGTAAGCAAAGACGTGCAACCTTGCGGCGTACCTCCAGAGTTGATAAATTTAGGCTCGTTTTCATAGCAGAGACACTGTTTTTATAGTCATAGTTTGATAAAATGTAGCGGGTTGCTCGGTTTTGAATTGCTTCGAGTTGGGTGATCAAGTAATTTTGGTGCGGATTCCATATTGTAGATGCATATTCCAATTTTGGTCGAATGAAGGTTTCGTATGCAAGTTTCCTAAGCTTTGGAGGAGCAGCATTCAGGCAACGCCGGATGTAACCAAGGGTCCTTGCTGTGTCCGAAGAAATTGTGTTAATGTGATTAATCCATGTCATATCGGAAGTTAGTACGACACCGAGATATTTATACCTATCGACTTCTTCAATGATCTCGTCGCCCAGCACATACTGGAAGGAGGAAGGGACTCTTTTACGAGAAAAGTGGATTAATTTGCATTTAGATTTATTTAGTGGCATCAACCAGCTGTTACACCACTGAGAGATGTTATCTAGATCCTTTTGGATGAGTTTGCGGTCATTAGGTGAAGTGATCTCGCGATATAGAACACAGTCGTCTGCAAAAATACGTATGTGAGAAGAAATAGAATTTGGAAGGTCATTAATAAATATTAGAAAAAGAAGAGGCCCAAGGACTGTGCCCTGGGGCACGCCAGACGTGACATTAATTAAATCAGATTCGTACCCATTTAAGACTGTGTACTGCATTCGCGAGTCAAGAAAATTACGTATCCACATTAAGACTTGGGGGTCTAGATGAAGGCGAGAAAGTTTAGAGATTAAACGAATATGTGGGACACGATCAAATGCCTTGGAAAAGTCTAAAAATATTGCGTCTGTTTCGTTGCGAGATTGAAGGCTGCAATGAAGGTCATGCGTAAACTCAAAGAGTTGCGTCTCACAAGAGTAACCTTTGCGAAAGCCATGTTGGTGATGGTAGAAGAAGTCATTGCAATCTAAATGCGACATTATGTGCGAATAAATGATATGTTCAAGAAGTTTAGATGGAACGGAAGTTAGTGAAATGGGACGATAGTTAGAAGGCAAGGAGCGATCATCACTTTTGTGGACTGGAACAATCCTACCTACTTTCCAATCGGATGGGAGGCAACCTTCGGATAGTGACTGATTAAATATCAGTTGCAAAATATCACTAGATACAATCTTAGTATTTTTCAGAATCTTCGATGATATGTTATCTGACCCTGAGGATGATGAAAGCTTGAGCCCATCGATAAGAGTGGCAATACCGGCCGATGAAACGTTGATAGGGGCCATGGGCTCGTAGTGAACAGCGGGTAGCTCAGGCACATTTAAAGGACACTCGTCCGTGAAGATGGATGCGAAAAAGGTATTCATTACCTCTGAGCACATTCTTTCCTCAACTGGGTTGCCACCCTCATCGATAAGTTGAATGATATCATTGTTGTTTTTTGACGTGATTATATTCCAAAACTTTTTGGGGTTGTTCTGAAGGATAGTTGGAAGGTCCTGATTAAAATATTTTCTTTTTGAAGCTTTTATTAGATGAATATAATCCTTAAGGCAAGCATAATACTTCTCCCAAATACTTGAACAGCTGGTCATTCTTGCTTTGCGAAAGAGGCGTTTTTTCTTATTGCCAAGTGACTTAAGTCTTTTGTTATACCAGGGCTGGCAACCATCACTTCGGATCCGCAGAGTAGGTACAAATGCCTGAATAAGGTCATTCAATTCATTTTTATATAAAATCCAGTTGTCATTCACACTCCTTAGACTAAAGTGGATTTGATACGACTGCAAGAAAGTGGTCAGATTTCTGTTCATTGACACGAAATCTGCTCTATCTGTAGTCCCGTATCACCTTTTTAACAGGCATCTTAACCAAAATGGGAAGGGACAGCGAGATGTGCAAAAGTTTATGGTCACTGAATCCATTGCTGTAGGTAACGAATCGAACAAGATCAGGGGAGGACGTGAGTACAAGGTCAAGGATGTTATCCCCACGGGTTGGGCTCATAACGAACTCGGGTTAGATTAAAAAGCAAACATAGTTCCAGAAACTCGCGAGAATCACGTGATGCATCGGCTGTTAGACTTGACCAGCTTATATTGGGAAAGTTGAAATCTCCGAATAACAGGAGGTTCGCTTTTGGAAAACGTTCAGTTATCTCCAATAGGACTTTATGCAATTCCACTTGTGAATGCAGAGTCACTATTCGGGGTCTGTAGCAGACAGCAAGTACAGTTTTAATTATAGCCGAACAAAGATCAGACACAAGTAATTTCCAAACTGCATTGTAACTGAAGTGCAGAACGAAGTTATAGGCCTTTTGACTCCGATAAGAACACCACCACCGCGTTGGAGTGGCCTGTCCTTTCGGTAGATACAGAGATTAAGGTGATCGGGAAATAGCTCGTCATCGCGAACATCTGGCTTCAACCATGTCTCGGTCAGCACTGCAATATCAGAATTACTATCTTCTAAAACACTGCACAGTTCCTCTCTTTTATGCATGAGGCTGCAAATATTAGTGAAAGAAACGTGATATGACGAACTTTTTGTTACCGTACGTGTTAATGAACTGGGAGCATTACGAGATGGGTTTATTACAGAGCGTAGTTATGCAGAAAATTATTTTACACGGTCTGATGCAGCGTCATATACAAAGCATTTGTTTAGCATACGGAGCTTATCGAAACGAATCTTGAATGGGACGTTTTGTGGCGTTGCGAATTGAAACAACTTGCTCCGTGCTAATCGAACAGAGGGTGATAAGTCTTCTCGGACAGCAAATTGGGAGCCTTTCAGTTTAGATCCCGATGCCAAGACTGCGGTTTTATCTTTGAACCTTAGAAACTTTACAATAATCGGTCTGTTTTTCTCAGGACAAAAACGACCTAAACGCTAACGATGAGATCGTTCAAGATTGTTGGCATCTAGCGTTAGTCCAAGCCTCTCCCTACAGAACTCGAGTATCTTCTCTTCTGATTGAAGCCGAGATTCAGAATGCGAATCTGGGATGCCAAGAAACAAAAGATTTGACCGCCGAAGCCTGTTCTCTGCGTCGTCACACCTTGTCCTAATTTCCAAGAGTTCAGAGTTTAGCGTGTTATCGTTGTCAATGGGTGGGCTCTGGGGTGCTTGTAACGGGACCGCCGCGAGATTGCGCTCGACCGCAGCGACCCTCTCCAATAGTTCATTGACCAGTGCGTCGGTCGTTTTTTGATTGTTTTGAAGCGACGTGATCGAAGCTAGCATTGCGGACTGTCCAGCCTCTATTCGCTGCACAGCTGCTAGAATCGACTTTAGTTTATCGGTTTCTATGGTTTCTGTGGGGCCGGGGTTTAGTTCTACATCACCCGATACAATGAGAAGCTGCATTAGAAACGCCACGTAACTATAGTTCAGAACTAGACAAAGTAGCTTTTTTTTACACAAATCAAACAGGTCGTTGGGGCACGACATCGCAAGCAGGCAAGGGTCATCATCGTGAGAACATGCGGTATTTTTAAAGTAACTAACCTGCACCAAAAACAAGGTCATCGTAGTTTCGGTGACGATGCCGCGCCCCGACTGGTAGAGCTGCGTTGAGTGCTTTTGAAGACATGCATCGCACATCGTTCCATGTTGCCAGGCGAAGAAGTTGTCGTCGTTCAGTTTTGGCGGGATGTAAGCCGGGGCGTCGGGCGTATCCACCAGGCAGAAGGTGCTCGCGTCCAGGAAGAAAGGGGCGTTGACGGTGAGTGTGCATCCAGGAGGGGCTGTTGGCTGCGCCGCTGACAAGGCAGCGGATAGCAGCATCTGCACCAAAAACAAGGTCATCGTAGTTTCCGTGACGATGCCGCGTTCGACGCGATGCCGCGTCGAACTCTAGTTTGATTCGTTCGACGAAGAGTCTTCGCTGACCGGAAGTGTCGGATATGTGCATCTTTGATTTCAAAATTAAGTGATCCAAGTGTTGAACGTACAATCGACGCGCGCGTGACTCACGGTCGACGGCCGCGGCTCTCTGCATCTTTGATTTAGTGGAGATCTGCCACGCCAAAGTTGCCCAGTCCATTGCAAGGCATTACAACATTTGAAGAAGCCAGCGGACGTGGAAAACATAACAAAATATCGATTTCATTGCGCAACACACGAAACATAGCGGTGATGAAGCAATGGTGAGGGTGCAGGCTAGCTGGTGTAAATTGAGCATAGTTGTAAACCCGAGACTGGGGATACGGACAAGGGACAAAACACAGAACGACAAGGACGAAGTATCAAACGCAGCTACAGACTTTATTTCACAGGACAAACAAACAACAAACAAACAAAGAGGGGGACAAAGGGTGGCGAGTGACATATATGCTTGTCCTGTGAAATAAAGTTTGTAGCTGCGTTTGAGAGTTCGTCCGTGTCGTTCTGTGCTTTGTCCCTTGTACGTATCACCAGTCTCGGGTTTACAACTATGCTCAATACCGGTGTTGTTGCCCTTCAACAGGAAGCAAACAAAACCCGAACCGTACGTTTTATCGGCTCTCTGTCGTGGCGGCCGGAAGTGGCCCGTATACCAAGTATACATGGTGTTCCAGGGTAAACCTAAACATGTAATGGCGGAACTTCCTGCGCCCGAGATAACTTCTGGTCGAACAGCCTCTTGCGTATGTGTCAGTGAGCAAGAATGAGCAGCGCGTCTTTTAAGTTTTTCTCGGCGGAAAATCGAGAAAAGGTACGTCGGAGACCGGACGTAAGATAGATTGGTGTTTGTTTCTGGACTGTACGGCGCCTAGAAAAAGCACCGCATCTCGTTTTATCTGGCCTCCGTGGCGAAAGTTAAGTGGCCCTGCCCCACGGCCAAGTGGAAACTCGTGTACACGTGAGACATTCAACGAAGTGAGACACCCACGAATCAACCGAGAGAATATAATTGTTTTATGTTTTTCGTGCAGGGGAGAGCGTGAGTGAGAACAGCATCGCTTCGTCAACTCCGCGGTGTCAAGTCAAAATGTGCCTTTATTTGTAAACAAGATGCTATACTTCGTTTCACCTTCCGTCCAGACACAGCCGATGCTACGAGATTAAATGACGAATCAGACACCGTGAAATATGCACCATCATGGTGTTCGTAATGGTTCTGTCCGTGTTTTTCATCGGTGAACCAATCCTAAACAGAACAAGCCTAGTGATTTGCACTTTTGACGCTGCTTGATTGGTCCCGTTCCCTCGTAGCATCCGCTGCGTCTGGACGGAAAGGTGAAACGAAGTATAGTTAATTACACTCTACTCAGACGGGGGTCCCAAAGTTTTAATAGGAAACTGTTGAAGGGACCCCGTGGTAATAAACGAGTTAGTCAGCGATCAAATTAACCCCATTATATATAAAAAAAAGAAAAAATATTGAAAAAAAGAACGAAACACGATAGCGGTATGTACACAATCAAAATATAAAACCAAGTGAAAAGAGAGAAAAGCCAGAAAGTAAAAAAAAAAGACAGTGACGTGTGTGTTTGTGTGTGTGTGTGGTTGTGGGATAGTGTGAAAGGTGTGCTTAGGAGAGAATTGATGGGGGGACACAGAAATTGTTGATGAATCATGCAGATAATATGTGTGCACGTATGGCTGGTTTAAAGATATAGAACGATGACATGGCAGTTAGACTGTGTGGTAGGGAGTTTCAGTTCCACGTCTTGGTAGCAATGTAAATGAAGGTGAACGCGCCATAATTAGTTCGTATGTATGGTACAGAGTGACGCTTGGGAATGTGAACGCAGAGGATACATGATACCTCAATGAGTAAAACTAATTGATGAGCATGTTGTCTGATTGGTGATGAACTTAAATGTTAATAATGCTATACGATAATCGAGGCATTGATGATCTGGGAAAATGTTGAGAAGCGGTATGCCGATTGAGCACTTTCGCAGCTATTAAGAAATAGCAGTCTCGAAGTCCTGTGTTCGGGGGTGTCGCCGTGATTGTTTGAGCTGACTAAAGCGAAACTACGCTACGCCTCTCGAACGTAGTTGAAGGAGGAAGCGGAGGATGGTGCCACTCGTGCTCGATCGTGCCCGGGACAAAGTGAGCGGTGCGTTTTCGACGACGAGCAGAGATATTGCTGACCGCAGGGCCGAGAAAGCAACGCTCTGTCACGGGCTCCTAGAAGATTCGCGTTTATTCTTGCTTAGGAATTAACTTTTATCAATCATTCCTGCTTTCTTGTTCTCGAAAGTGCCTGTAAATTCTCGCCCCGACCGCGCGACTCTCGAAGATTCTTTGCCGAATTTTCGCGATACCGACGCACACTAGATAAGGAGCTTTGCGTGACCTTGTTGAGTCGATCTCGCTCTCGCTTGCTGTTACACCGCCAAATCGCCGCCCGCTTTTCCACTGCCTCGACGCTTGTTCTTTACTTTTGTTTGGTACAGGTTCGCCGATTGAACTTTTATTTTCAGTTCACTGTTCGTCCTCTCGTCACCTTCATTCGTGACAATATCGTGATTAGGACAAAGCCGTCGCAATGTATAGACCAATACGTGGCCCTGACGTCACGCAGCTGCGGTGGCGCTGTCGACGGCACGGCGCATGCGCAGTGCCCAACACCTGGTGTGGGCAAACAAGGGCTTGTTTGTAAACAGCGTGTCGTTCTATAGTACGATCGTGCCGCTCTTTCCCAGCAAACGTCAAGTGGCGTGTTTTCGTCGACGAGTGGAGATCTCGTGGTTTTGACAACGTCGTACCACCGCGCGGTGATCCCGTGAATGATATTCACGTGTACACAGGTGCAGACGCGTACGTCAAAAGGCTCTTTTAATTCTAGAACCCAGGCGATAAGGTAAGAAAATCAGTTTCGCGTCAGACTTGTTGCGATCACGCGAGACATATCGCATTTATTCCAAATGTTCTGTTTGGGCGGACACGCACAAGCGCCGTTGTGTTTGAGTAATAAAATCGAAAGAATGGCACCGATGCTGTTTCAGGTCTTGCTTTGATTGCGTCACTAACAGATGCTTTGTTGCACGCCGAAAAGAAAAGACGTGTTTGAATTAAAGTGAAACCGAACCCCAGGTTCAGTTCCATGCGAAAAGTTCTCTCATTCTGAATCCCTCTGGTCCTCCACTGACACAAACTCTTAAAATTAACGGGTCTTTCCTTATTTTTTGTTTGTCCGTGAGTTTTTGCTGGAGTTTTTTCAGGACTCTCACATAAACCGTCTGTTCACGAGCTCACATGCACACGAAAGTTAACGTCAGCAAGTAATTCTGCTCTAAGATAAAGAAAAAAAGCAGGATAAATACTAATATTTTATGTATCAAAATATTTTGTGCAGTACCAATTAACTGTTATAAAAATCTGCGTTCAGGCTAAAATAAAAAAATGTTAAATCTGGGTGAATAATAATTAATAATTTAATCAATCTTTACTTGCATAGGAAAACAAGTGTTATTCGTTCGATGAAGTATATTCGTTGTCCGAAAGAGTCGAATGTGTGCATCTTTGATTTCGAAATTAAGTGATCCTAGTGTTGAGCGTGAAATCGACACTTCCGTGACAAAGACTATTCGCGCTCGACTTCCGCGGCTCGCTGCATTGCTTATTTCGTGGAGATCTGCCATAGCAACGTTGCCCAGTCAATTGCAAAGCATTACAGCATTTAAAGAAGCCAGTGAAAGCGTGAAAAGTAACAAAACACCGATTTAATTCCCGAAGACACGAAAAATAGCGGGGGATGTTGCTCTTTAAAAACATGCAAACAAAACCCGAACCGGAGGTGTTCTCGGCTCCCTGTCATGACGGCCGGAAGTGGCCCGAATGCTATCCTTAAAAAGGAATCATTCTAGAAAAAAAACGGTTTTTAGGAACGTGTAATGGTAACCGCAACCGCAAGTATTAAAACCGTAAAAACCCAAACGAAACCATTATCAACAAGCAAAGGCAACACGCGCGGTGTTGGAGCCAAGGCTATCCGCAAGTCTGCGAGTTTGCGAGGCGAACCGGTTTACCGTAGCAGCATAAAAAACACACGCACACACACACACACACACACACAGACGCACACACACACACACACACACACCACACACACACACACACACACACACACCACACACACACCACACACACACACCACACACCACACACCACACACCACACACCACACACCACACACACACACACACACACACACACACACACCACACACACACACACACACACCACACACACACCACACACACACACACACACACACACACACACACACACACCACACACACACACACACACAAACACACACACACACACACTTTTAAGCAAACGAAGACATTCAGGAGCGCTTGTTTCTATTACCGTTATGCATGCAGTCGGTATCACTGCGTTCGTGCTGGACGTCGGGTTTGGTGTTTAACATGCATCTTCTGTCTGCGACGGATGGCGAGCCGCGAGTTGGTGATTTGGCAAGGGCCGTCAGAAGCAAGAATCAGTCACTTGACCTTCAGCCTACTGCGAAAAATCTTAGAAAGAAGGAGCAAGGTCGGACAGACGCTTTAGCGAGGGCGAATGTCTCGCTAGATGGTGAGTGAATATATATATAGGTGGTTTCCACTTCCATCTCAACTCACGCACAAATTTTGGTTCGAATTTTTAATTTTGATGAAAAAAATCTATGTTTTGGGGAAAACTCTTTTGTGACAGACAGTGCAAACTGCAAGTTAGGGCTTTGTTTTTGTTCTTGAGTTATGAACATTTTAAGCAGCTAAGGCGCAAACTGACCTTTTCTCGCCCGTCGGAGGCGTCATGTTTCACTCCTTTCTATTTTTTTCCTTTTTTGGTAGTGCAATGTAACTTTTTTCGGCCACTCTCAAAATAGGGATTATTTATAGTCAATAATTTTATTATGATTATTTATCTTCACTTTTGGTTTAAATATTGTCAGAGTGTGCCTCTTTTACAATATTTGTAAAAGTTTGACCAGCTCTTCCGTCTGACCTATTTGAGATAGCGTAACATATTTAGTATTTTCAGAAAGATAAAAGTATACTCTTTCTATTGATAACAAATTAGAGAAATGGCAGTGTATTTTCATAAAGCAAGGACTATTTAAAAAAGTTTAGAAATTGGAGGTTGATTTTTAAAAAGGCCACCTTTTATTTGGCAGATTGTTTTCTCTAGCTAGCTATTGCAATGCTTTATAAGGTAATAAAAATAAATAAATGTAATATTATGTTTGTATAGCACTTGTAAAAGCTTGAAATCTGATTTTGTTTGACTGTTTTGTCAGTAAATCAACTTACTCGCAAAAATACACTAATTTCAAAATGGCTCCTCTCTTTTTTAATGGATACCTGTAAACACACTTTTTCTCTGATAAATACTTTTAACGCGATTATATACAGGGTGTTTCACGAAAGGTGGACAAATTCGATATTGCGAAAACTATGCGTCGCACCAAAAAAAGGCTTGTGTCGTTTTGAACCTGGGCCAGGGGCCTATTTAAGAAAATTATTAAAGTCCGAGATAATTATATTGTTAATTATTTTTGCGTAATTAACTTTTTTAATATTGGGTTCAAGGGCAGGGTTTCAATTAGAAAATTGCTCATCATCATCAAAAAACACTAAATCAACGAATTGCAGAACGATAGAAGGCACGCGAAGCATTTTACGGCTTTCTGAAAAACCGTACGAATTCGACGGGTTTTTAAGTTTCGGTTTGTTATCGGAGCGCATCTCAGCCCCGGCGGCAGCGCGCCCCGTGGAGAGATAGTGCATCCAACCTCTGCTGCGCTGTCATCGCGCGACGCAGCAGAGGCTGGTTGCGCTATCTCTCCACGGGTCGCGGTGCCGCCGGGGCTGAGATGCGCTCCGATAACAAACCGAAACTTAAAACACGTCGAATTTGTACGGTTTTTCAGAAAGCCGTAAAATACTGCGCGTGCCTTCTATCATTCCGCAGTTTGTTGATTTAGTGGTTTTCGATGACGCTGAGCAATTTTCTAATTGAAACTTTGCCCTTAAACATAATATTAAAAAAGTTAATTACCGAAAAACAATTAACAATCTAATTATCTCGGACTTTAATAATTTTCCGAAAAAGGGCCCTGGCCCAGGACCAAAAAAACACAAGCCTTTTTTTGTTGCGACGCGTAGTTTTCGCAATATCGAATTTGTCCACCTTTCGTGAAACACCCTGTATATGAACTATATTGTAAACAATTTCCCAATATGACGTTTTTGGACGATATTTGTCAAAGTTTACCAGCTCTTCCGTGTGACGAATATGAAGTGTCTTAACATATTTAGTATTTTCAGAAAGCTTAGAATATACTCCTTCTAATGATAACAAATTTAACGTGTAAAAGAGAAAGAAAAGTATTTTCTTGTAAAGCAAGGACTATTTCAAAAATTTTGCGAATTGGAGGTCGATTTTTTGAAAAGCCTACTGTTTATTTGGCCAATTGTTTTTTCTCTAGCTACATATTGCAGTGATTTCTAAAGTAAAATAAACAGAAAATGTAATATTTTGTTTGTATGGCGCTAATAAAAGCTTACATTTTGGTTTTGTTCACTTGTCGCCCAGCAATACAAGTGACTCACAAAATACACAAACTCATAATTAACGCCTGTCAAACCTTTAGTAGCTACCTATAAATTAATTTAATAAAAGAAGATGCAAACGGCGATTTATGCTAATTAAGCGTCTAGGTAATAATATCTTTAATATTTTTTTTAATTGTCAAACCGCCTCTCTGCAACAATATTTGACGAAGTTTAGCAAGCTGTGCTGTGTGACCTATTCAATATAGTTTTATGATCTTTACCTCACCGTAAAGCTCCAATTAAGCTCCATCTTTTGAGTATAATTTGAATATTTTTCGCTAAACATATACCGCGGAACATTTGCCCAAAAAACGAATATTTAGAAAAACTTGCAAGTTTGAAGTCGATTTTCTAAAAAAACTAACCTTTTATTTCTTTCACTTTTTATTCACAGTTAGGTTATATTGTTGTATACCAATATAACCTATCTGTGATACTATAACTATAGCAATACATATTATAATATATTGTTTGTATGGCCGTTATTAGGACTCGAATCTCGTGCTATGAGAGTTTTGAACGGGACTTCACATAGACTCTCAGCTTAGCAGAATTTTGACCTATGTAATGTTTTCTATTTAATGTTGATACTTACCTTAATATCTCAGCATAAAAGCCAGTGAAGCAACAATATTTATCCTAACAATATTTATTTACTTGGCACTGGGGTGATTTGCAAGGTTCACCGGACTTCTTAAAAAGTCGGTGAAAATTATCTTTTTTTCCGTAGGCCGACTTGTAACTCCTTCGAAAACCGAGTATAGGAAACATCGACAGCTTATTACAGCATTTAGGAATACATCTGTCACTAGCACGTTTTACCGCTGACATAAGCGTCTCGGTAGCAGGATCAACATTAGACATAGAAAGAACACTATCCCAGTAAAAATCTTCAATATGTCTATAGAGACTCAAATAGACACGTTTAGAAAAGCAGTAATTTGATGATATATACGATACAGGCGGCTTGTAGGGAGAGAAAACTCGACAATAAAAGGTAGATGGAAACCATGAATCTGTACCAATGGAATTGGTGCCTGATTTAAACTTAAGGCGTATTACAAACAGCAAGATCTAGAACATCCAGCCTTGTTTCTAATAGAATTGTGTTGTTCAAGACTGCAAAAGTTTATAAAAGATAATGAAGAATATGCCTTGATAAACGTTATAGTGTTACTGTTCACAGTTTGCATTGACCAGTCCACGCAAGGTCGATTAAAATTGCCATACATTTGGACACGGCACCTCTCTAGACTAATTTGCTTACTGATTGCGTCAAAATGCTCAATGAATACTGTTTGATCTGAAAGAGGTGGGAATAATAGGTACCGATTAAAAAAATTAAAACCGTGCCATGAAGACCATATAGATGTGGCATATTCTAACTTGGGTCTTATAATAGTATACGCTAGTCGTTTTACGGAGCGTGCATCAAGTTCCTGGTTTCGGCACAAATATCTGAAAGTATGGTTAGTATCAGAAATAACAGAGGTTATATGAGTAGTCCATGATAGGTGAGTGGTGAGAAGGCATTTAAAATATGAGCAGGCTGTTACTTGAGTGTTAGCCAGGTAATACGAAAATTATGGCACGTGAACTGCGGGGAAATGACAGCAAGGGATTTACATTTATTAAAGTTTATAGCGTCAACCAGGTGGTATTTCAAGTTCTAAGCCTCTTGACGGCGTCGTCGGCGCCACAATTCTCAAGATGGCGGCTCCCTTAAAAAAGTCTTAAGGGCGGTTCCACGAAACCCTTAATCACTTCCAGTAAGACGCGTTCTGCCATGTTGATGAACAGCGTCTTCCACTTGGGTCATCTGTTTACACGGATACACTTAGTTATTGGCGTCGTTTTTGGTGCCGGTGAAACGCTGGAGCATGGTGAGTGGCTCCGTCAATGACGTAAGTCACGAATACTAAGAAGAACAGGGGTCGTACATATGGGTGTAATAAATCCAAGTTTATTCTTAGTTTTTTTTTAGCCGCCCGATTTGGGAGGCATTGCTTTTGCGCATAGAAAGACACAGGGAGAAAATTTCTCACCGTGGCGCCCGGCAAAATTTAGAGCCAGAACTAGGTCGCGTGAAACCGCCCTATAGTGAAGCATACAAGACGCCGATCACCCTTCCCAACTTTGAAAGGTATATTCAGGGGCTCCGTTTGCGGTGCTGCCTAAAATTCTGGAGAGCGGGAGAAAAAGGATCGTTATCGGGAGAGTAGGTGATCTGAGAAATATTCCGGATAAAAGACGAGTAAGGGTTGATTTTGGGAACCAAAGCTGATCGGCCAGATTATACCACCATCAGTGATACTTTCGCGACATTGCCGAATCGTGGGAAACTTCCAAAGAACATAGCTTTATGGGACAAAGGGAAGCCTAATATGGACACGTAAAATATGAGGAATATAAAAAGAATTCGTGTTGGAATACACGTTGCCCTTATTTCTTATGAGTTCAAATTAAGTTTCACTTAATCCCTTGGAGCAAGTTTTCTCCCTTCTATGGGAAATTTCCCATGCTTTAGCAACATGTATGATCGGACGTAGTGACATTGTGGCCTCCTCCTCTCTAATGTAGCATGGTGAGAGTATGACGCAAGACAACGTGACTATTAAACGTAGCCTCTGAGGCGCCGACAGGTGGGTAAATGTGGGTAACGAGGAGTGGCAAATCATATTCGCCGACATCTGGAGTTCCGAGTGAAAGATAGCGGAAGGGCGCGACAGGACACGAACGAAAGAAACCAATGTTGCCAGCCAAAGGACGACAGTCGCAATGGTAATGGCAAAGATTGAAAACTCACAGCAAAATAAAGTGACAGTTTAACGTTGTGAACTAAATACTCAGTTAATCTAACGCTTATAAAAAGCAATATACTCATTTCGCTGCATTAACTTCCCTTCTGTCGAAATCTCGGAAATCCGGTTGTTACGCGGCTTCGTTTTCCCGGGGAGTGCCTATCAAAACCATATTGCGAAACCGCTTATCTGGTTTAGTTTTACGTTGACGCGATGCCGTAAACCTGCGCGCTATGCAAAAAGGAAGCTTCGAATGGAACGCAAATATCTTTCCACCGGTAAGTACGCGGATTGTTGAAGTTCATGAAACTGTTCTAATGATAATTATCTTCGTGAAATCGAAGGCATTTGGTAACCATGTGTGGGACACCAGAGGCGTGCCTCTATGCTCCGCCGCTTGCGGCAGCCAGAATACACGGGAAAATGGCAGGCCTTTTAGTATATATGAACTCTAACCGCTCATTCACACTGGAAGCGGATCCGCGTTCGCAAAGCGGTTGCGAACGCGGTTGTATAAGGATCCAGTACAATAGACCATTTGCTATATTACCCAAGCATCAAGGAGAATGCAGGGATTGGTGTTCCACGCGCCGCCATGCTGGCCTCAAGCGGTACCAAATTTTCTAAAGCAAATACCTAAAACAAATTGCATTCTGCACGCGCGTTCGTCAACGCTTTATTTTGGTTATTTATTTCGAATCTTTTATACGGGGAAGGCGTGCGCGTGTGGCGCGTGGAACACCAATCCCTGCATTCTCCTTGATGCCTGGGTAATAAAGCAAATGGTCTATTACACGCGCAGTCGATGACCTCGAGTGCGCGTGCAATTGTACTGAATCTTTACACAACCGCGTTTTCGCAACCGCTTTGCGAACGCGGATCCGCTTCCAGTGTGAATGAGCGGTAAGGGTAAAGTGAATTCGCCGACAGCTGGCGTCAAGAGTTGCAAGCGAAGAGTTGACGTGCCGCAGCGGAAGATGGCGACACCGTCTCTGCTTTGAGCAGCTTCGGCAGCTTCAAGGCCGCCGCTTCTACCGCTTCCCAGCCTCAAGGAACATGGCGGAATGCACGGCGCACGCTGCGTTCTGTGGGACTTGCTGTAAAACGTGTACGGCGTTCACCACTTTCATACGCTGGGGGCGGCCGATTAAAGAAACGCAGTCATATACCTCCTCTGCGTGTTCGGTGTGAATTGTGACAACTCAGTTCCTTCGCCCGACAACGCGGCGGTTATCAAACTCCCCCACGATTGTAAAGAAAGAAAAGAAAAGCAAAACCACGAATAAACAGCCACAGAAGTGCACGTTTCTCTCTCTCTCTCTCTCTCTGCAATATCTCTTCCCTCCCTTGTTTATGTCGCTTGCAAGTGCAGCCACCGTAGCCGTCCTCGTTGCTTGAACAGCGCTGCAATGTCGCGGCGCCAGCTCCGCGAGATGCGTCTGAACCACCCACTAAACAGATAAATTTCGCATTGTGTTTTCACAGGCGAAGTCGTTACCCTGCTGCATTGGGGCCGCTTTCCCTGTGCGTGGTACTGGTTATCTAACTTTTTCTTGTTTTCGTGTCAACGACAGCCACCAAGCTGGAAGTCGATGGTGCGACGATGCGCACAAGTGACGAGGATCTACCGGCCGAGCTCCAGCGGATCGCCGATGAAGAGCTCGGCGAGACGGACCAAGGGCCGGGCAGACGCGTTGGCAAGGCTCAATCAGTTGCTCGACGGTAGGTGAAATAGATAGACTGGTGTCTGTGTCAGGGGCGGATTCATGGGTGAGGCTTGGGAGGGGGGGGGAGCGGGGGCATTCGGCTGGCCGGGAAGGGGGGGGGGAGTCTGCTGAGATATGACGTTAGGGTCGAAAAGTTGCCCAGATCTATTTTGTTGACCCAATATTTGCTAGGTCACCGAACATTACACTTTTGGTTGGTGTATATCCATGATTTTACTGAAACAAAGTTGATCTAGGGGGCGGAGGCGGTCGCCCCCCTCCCCTCTAAATCCTACCCTGGTCTATGTTAAGCCGGTGTAACACTGCTCATACATCATTCAAAAGAGTCTTGGCAAAGAGAATACGCATTACCATGCGGTATTCTAAGCAAGGATTTCGCGGACTGGCGTTCGGATCTGTATGCGACTGTCTTCAGTATGACGTTTAAGCAGTCATGTAATTTGTGACAGCAATCAGTGCTCAAATTAATTTTGATCAATGCTGTGGGTGATTTTTAAACCTTAGCATTATTTCTGTTATGTATTAAGCGTAATTCAGACTCCTGTACCAGTCATACTTTGAGTTTACCAAACGGAATATCGACAGCCAAGGGTAATTGTTTTTGTGTTTTGCAGTTTCATGGCTTTGCGTAAAAATAATAACTTCGGTGACCTAAAATGAAACACTTGTCGAAAAGAAAAGAATTTATGTTTTTAATTTTTAAGGTATTTAATTCATGAAGCTAGAATTCCTCAAGCTCACGTCAATCACGTCGTCAGGCATTTCTGAAATCTATAAAGGGCCAAACAATTCACGACCTGTTAATGTCGTGCAAATTGCTTGTTAACAGTGAAAGATATATAACATTTTATTGTTAACAGTGAAAATAAGTTCACAGTCACCGACGTAAGTAAACAGTCAGTAAAGACTACTGTCAGTAACATAGGTTAAAAGTGAACGATAAAAAATAGCGTTCACATTGAAATATATATCAAATTTTCAACAACTGGTTCGTCGTGATTAATGTATACCTTGGTATTAAAATATTTTAAACTTTACCATTATGTATTCAAGTATTTTGTTATACTTGCAAACGTAAAGAAATATTTTCTTTTGCTCGGGAAATTAACGAATGGAACTCACTGTCAAATAAAATTAGGACCCATCCGTCACTTGACGGCTTTATAGACGCGGTAACTTCTGTCGCAAGAAAGTATTCGCGATAGTGACATGGCATGATACAACAAAACTATGTTTTTTTTTCTTTTTATGTTCCGCATACATGCTATGGCCCGCAGGTGTGAGCCGCTGCAGGGTTCATGCTGGCCTCGAAGACAAAAATTCAAGGGTTTTTAAGGACTTTCAAGGCCCAGCCAGGATAATTTCAAGGACCATGTTGAGAGCCTTACTTAGACAAAACACAATTCTAAACGAGTTAAAAATGTAATATTTATCGCACGAGACAAGAAATTAAGGGGCTTTCCTTTTTGTATGCTAGATTCAAAGAAGCACATTAACAACACACGTTGCCGTGTCCCACATGTTAAACAAAATATACACAAAACAAGCACTCGTCCAATGTTCATGGTAGTTCACCTTGCTTTTTCTGGACTTCGAGGTCAATGTTCAGAATTTCCTGTGCCTTGCTTTTGGCAGTCTTCCTGAGGCTGTTGGATTTCATGATCCATGTGAGGTCACTCGTGGCTTCTGCCTTCTCTGCGTAATTGTCTGCTGAAGCCGTCAATTCAGCAACAGCTACTTCCAGTTTCTTCTTCTTCTCTCAATCTTTCAACTTCTTCATCAATGCAGCGCCTTTTCACCTGCCTTGCCTCTTCAAGCTCCCGCTTCTTCTTGGCTTCCAAAAAAGCACGGTAATGGTGCCTTGCAGAAGCCACGGACGTCCTGAGTTCCTTCGTGATTTGTACATTCAAGATGCCACCTGCCTTGTCTACAGCGTCACATACAATTCGCTGCGAGATGTAGGAAATGTCTTTCATATTTTCTACAGCGACCTGCCGATTGACACTGAATCCTCTCTCAACACTCGCTTGTCCGTGACTGAGGACAAGCAGAAGCTTAACGACTTACCACAGTTCACTGTGTGACGAATTGATCTTCAGGAGGTCATAAAAAAACTGTCCAAGGTGTCCGAAGTTCTTTCAAACTGTTGCAAGTCGTGCCTTCGTTCCTGCAATAGCTCGGTGTATTTCGCGAGCACAGTGTCTCTTTGATGATCACTGATCCTTTTGCTGCAGTGAGAGAGTTCAAAACATTTTTGATGCCTTCCAGACACTCGTCTGGCTTTGAGCACATTTGCCTGGGGTCCAGTGAAGTAAGGCCTCTTACTATGGGTAATCGTAGTGGGCTCTTCTCAAGTATCTTCTTTGTTACAGCGACAAGGAATTGCTTACACTGCACCCTAAATGTAAATGCATCTTTTGCAGTTACTTTGCAGCTCTTCAGAATCTGTTGGGCCGCATGGCCAATGTCCACTTTCTCAAATGGGGTGTGGTTGTTTGGATCGCCCATGTCAATCTTAAGCTTGCTGGTGATACCTGTTGCCGAGCAGAGAACAGAGCAATTCACAAATTTTGTCACCAGCTTTCTCACCACACTTTCAAGGTCTTTTGCCAGGAAGAATACCAGTGGCTTGTTGGCTTGGTATTCCACAAGAAAAGGCCGAAGCATCATGGCGACCCCGAGAGCAAAGTTGAGCTTTGTCAGCACTAACGGATCATCGCAGAAGTCGGACAAGCATTGAAAGGAAGCACATTTTGGAAGATTCACTTCTTTCTTTCTGGCGGATTCTGCATACTTCTTTATTTCAGGCCCAAGAAGCAAAGCGCGTTCAATAACTGGAACATTCTCGACCCATCGATGCGCAACAAACTTGCATGGGAACAGTGTCTGCTCGGTTACAGTTATAAAGTCCTCCCTTCGCGCTGGGGCGTCCTGAAACAATATGTTCAGGCTTGAGAGCAGGCCATCTAGTCCCCACTTGCTGGCTGTGACGCCTGCTTTGTAAGCAAATTGTACTGTGTGCAAGCCACAGCTGCCCAGATCTAAACACTGAACCCGATAATTCAGCTGCAGGTGTTCTTGCAGACCTCTGAAAGCCTTCAAGTTGACATTCGGTCCATCCATTGACAGTTGGGCGATCTTCTCCAACGGTAGAGGCTCCAGGGCACTCAGCAGTTTCTCTTCAATGTCTTGTGCCTTTGAATGGCCCATAAACACGGACGTGTAATACCGCGTGGCGACCTTGTGTGACGCATCCCAGTACCTTATGTGAACATCCATCTGCTTCTGTTGCAAGTAGTCATTCAGGGACTCGAAGAGGACAACATAATAGTCGCACAAATCTACCTCTCGTTGGAGAAGATAAGAAAAAAGGTCTGAGACCATGGCACGCGACGTACGAAGACTTCTTCTCTCCGCAGGAGAAGGCTCGAGTGACTTCACTGTCGGGAAACATTCTTCTGAACAACTCACTTGTCTGTGAATAGGACTTGTAGGAATAGTGCGATGCAGTTCCTTTTAGTGTCCACAGAATCTCTGCATCAGTCACCAGCTCATGCTTCTTGCACACACTGTCCAAGTCCGACGACTGTGATTGCGTTGGATCTACGGACGTTGGGTTCACGGACGATTCACTCACAGAGGGCACCAAGAAGTTCTTGATCGGGTTACTCACTGCCGCCTTCACGTTTGCGTCGTGTTTGGCGTTTTCATGTGACTTTTCAGCGCCGACCCTCCCATAGCAGCGATGTCGAACGTTTTCGAGCAAGGCTTGCATTTAGCCCTATTTGGATTCGACGTGTCCGGTTCAAGCCAGTCCTTATAACTGTCGTTGCTCAGCCACGAGCGTTGGAACTTGCTCTTCCCTGGCATTATTTCTCACTTGCAGTTGCTGCAGTAATTCCGACCGCACACATTACACACCAGTTTACGTTCGAGCTACGCCGGCAACTTCTGATCTCGTACCGAAAAGAACACAGAGGAGTGGATTGGATGTGGATCTGGCTATGCCAGCTATGCCCTTCGGAACCGGAACTGATTCCAGTGTGGCCAGGTGTTCATAAACATCCGCTAAATGTCGCCAAACTCGAAAATCAAGGACTTTCAAGGGTCTGTAAAAATTCCAGGAATTTCAATGCCTTGAAAACGAAACTTTTAAATTCAAGGGTATTCAAGGATTTCAGGACCCGCACGAACCCTGCGCGGTATGTTTTAAAGGACCAAAATACCCCACTCTACCAAGACGTCACAACACACGATTTATTGCGTTCATGAACAGCTTTGGAATGCGATCCATCGGCATTGTTTGTTCAGAATCACACTAACCAAGGCTTGGGTTCTAAAGGAAAGACGGAGGCTCCAAGAGCTTGTGTGGCGGATCGAGCTGCTACCATCCAATTGATATAATTTTCGTACATTTTGGTTTTGAGTGCTACGCAGTATACGTGTTTTTTTCGCCACAACAGCATGTTTGGTAAAATATTTTTAACGGTATAAGGTATATGCCTCCGCAATCAAGATTTTCATCCCTCGGTCTTGGGGTAACGCGAACTCCAGCTCGAACTGATTTTCACTAACATCCCCCCCCACCCCCCCCCAAAAAAAAAGACCATTTGAAAACCGCAGGCATCCACGTTTTCCTCCCTTTGATTTGACAAGCAGGGGTAGGTTGATGCTTCCAGGGGCTCCTTGCCAGTAACGGCGAGAAGGTGCTTGAATGTGTAAAAAAATAACTGTAGGAATTTGTTAAAAAATGTGCAAATCATACTCTCGTCGTCGCATCGTAACAGTATTTCTCTACACTGTTCTCTGCAGAAAACCCGGAACTCAATGCAAGGCGAGATGACGTGTTCCTTCTGCGGTACATCCGCGTAAGGAAATACAATATCGAAGCAGCACTGGCGACTCTCAAGTGCTATTACAAGAACCGTGCGGCATACCCTTCCATCTACGATAATTTCCTACCCTCGAACGTCAAGCCCGCTTCCAGATGTTTATACATGGTGCTGCCAAATCGAGATGTTCATGGACGGCGAGTCCTGTTGATTAGATCAGGTGAGAAACGACTGAATCATATTATCCTGCATTACTCTATATGTTTTTTAGGTGCAACCTCACCGTGAATGCCGTTTTGGTTATTTTTTCACGGTTTAGAACTTTATTCCTTTGCATTATATTCATAAAGTTATTTCATATTGAATAACTATTCTCCAACTATATTTGAATTTCTCGATATTAGGATTATTTATTTGCTCTTTCATTATTCAGCTTTTAAAAGACCAGTCTCTAATATTGGATTTTTGTTTTCTCGAGTTACCAGTTTCCTACGTCCACGATAATTTACGTGAAGGGTCGGTTGGATATAGGAAATTAAAACGGAAAGCAACGAACCGTACAAAAAACATACGTTTTAAAATAGAAAATAAAATTTAAAGCTGTGTTATTTCATTATGCTATAACAACGGAATCACGTCAAATAATGAAAATTACGAGACATTAAATTCAGAAGTATCCTTCGATATTACATTTTCCAGAACGTTCATATCGATATATTACGCATGGAGTTTAGTATTAGACCTCAAATGTTTCCCATTCAGTTATGGCACGTTGCAGTTTTTTTTATTATAAAATACAAATGGCGACAGGTGTTCAATAATAGCTTGAGGTGCATCTGCCGTCGTGTGCCGCTTAGAACGCTACGTGAAAGACAGAAAAAGCGCCAGATGTTAGGGCATTAGATGCCTAGGTGCTCGCTGTGAGCGAGCCAGAGATAATAAAGCAACAAGTGCGAGGCGCGGGTGCACCACAGTTGCCTTTGCGCGCGCTCCACTGCTCGTCGATATATGGGGTATCCCAAGTCACCAGGCTCGATCTAAAATGGACCGTAAAAATCGACGCCTGCACGTAGCAATCTAAACTTTTCGCCACAGGTGTATTTCACAGGTTGGTTTTTTCTTTAAAATTAGAAAGCGTAGCTCCCTTTCTGCAAAAAAATAGGGCCAAGAAACTTGTCAGGGTCAACGGCGGGCGGTGACGCAGACGGCCAAGTCGAGTGGCGGGGCGCGTTTGGCGCTCGTATTGATAGATGGCGCTACCTCCTTATCGAGACTGCTCGCGACCACCGTGGTTTATTAAAATGAACATGATCTTTTTGTAATGTACCTTTCGTTTAAAAATAAATGCGACAATAAAAGCAAATCTTAAAGTTAAAAAAGAAACGCGTCTGCATAACGATGGCGCTTTTACTGCCAACCGACTTTGTCTGCGTGTCGTGTGCTTTCTTTCGCTGGTCGGCAGCACCTTCGGACGCTGCTGTCGACGCCATCTATCAATACGCTGGCCAAACGCACCCCGCCACTTGAAGTCGGTCGTCTGCGTCACCGTCCGCCATTGACCCTGGCAAGTTTTTTGGCCATATTGTTTAAAGAAAGGGGAACTACGCTTTGTAATTTTACAAGCAAAAACCGACCTGTGAAATACACCTTTGACGAACGGTTTAGATTGCTACGTGCAGGCGTTGATTTTTACGGTCCATTTTAGATCGAGACTGGTGAATTTAGGAAACCTTATACATGCCCGGCATGACCAGGCGCAATCCATATGAAATAAGCGCCATGAAAGAGAGTCCCCCAGTTGCAATTCCGCCACGTATGTCAAAACAATTCAATGTTTTTTTTATCAATAGACCCTTACCGAATTTCAGCGCGGTCTGGCGACTCAAATGACAGTTTAACTTTTACCGTACTAATGGCGGCACTGAAACTGTGGTCTGCAGTATTTTATGGGGCACCGTCACTTTCGCAAGTCACCGGTAAACGAGAATGCGCGCTTCACTGTACAGTTTTTTTTTTCAATCTCTTTCAGTGTCGATGGCGAAAAAGATGCAACCAGTCAGAACGAAGCGCCAGCCGACATTGACGCCTTGACAAAGTTCTATACACCAAGCGGCTTTGAAGCCCAGTGTGCGCTACTAATAAATTGGCTGGGCCCGAGTTAGAAATGAGCCCTTATGCAGCTCTTGCATCTAATTCCTGATTCACTTCGCGCTACCGTCTAGAATGTATAGGCATCGAATCACCTGCTTAGGAGCATCTTCAGCTGCTTCCTTCATCAGTAAACAAAAGACCGCCATTAGTATAGCACATATGCCATTTTGTGAGGTAATGATAGTGATCAAAGTTGCCAGACTGAATTCCGGAAAGGGTATATTGAAAAATAATTTTCGCAATCGGACTATGGCTTGTCGGAATGGTTATACCATGTTTTGTTTCGCAGTCACCTCGGTGACTTTTAACTGGCAACGATGTTTAAACAAAACAACCACATTAAAACGTTTCAGTGACTCTAAGCCAGCGCACTAGAGTATAAATCCCGTTTTTGCGGGTTCGAATATCGGCCGAGGTGCCCGCAATCTGACGGAGGCCAATCCGAGATTTAAGTTGCAATTCAAAATATCTCCAGCTGGTAGAAATGAACCCACGGATTTTTCGCTAGGGTGGGCCAGATGAACTTCGTCTGTGCGCTAATCGACTGAACGGGCTGAACCAAGTGCAGTGGAAGATCGTTGGCCGAGTGTGTTGTCGCACCGCAGCTTGGAGCACGTGGAGAAATGCGAGAGCACGGAGCTCACGCTGCAGCTTCTGCAGAGACCCTGGGTATAATCCCCTATCTGGATAAGCATCGCACCGGCGTGTGGTCGTGTATCACTACTGCATGATGTATGTAATGCTGAGCTCAAGTTCGTGTGCTTCTTGCGTAGGGGTTGCGATGATGTCCGAACGCCAAACTCTTATTGGCTGATTGAAAAACAAAAATGGGTAGACCTCAAGGAATCTGGCATTGAGGTCTAGCCCCTATCCTTTCAATCAAAGCCAATTAGAGCTCGGCGTCGTTCTGACGTCACCGCAACCCCTGCGCAAGAAACAGACGATTTTCATTCCGCATAGCGATACACAACTCCAGTCTAGCAGTCTCATCTATGGGGTAGAAGAGGCTGCTAAATTCTCACCTACAGTCCCAGGCTTACAGTCCCATCTACAACATACAGCACAGCATTCGTTTCAATAAAGAAATACCACAAAACAAGCTTCCGAACCAGATGATTGATGAGAGGGCACTACTGATCACAATGCGACGCACGTGGCGCTCACCACATACGTTTCCCAGTAAGGATTACTGTTGCGCAAGCTTCCGCGTCGACGGCAGCTTGCGACGTGGGGCAGCGACGTCACTAGTCTTCCATATATAAAATTTTTTGGTACAGTGCATTTATTTTCGCTTCGTCAATCCTTTGGTATAGGTTAGACCCTTTTGCCGTTTAGAAACATGAAGTGCCGCTTGTGTCCCAAGCGACTTCCTGTCGCACCGTGTGTGCAAGCCTGTTGAACTTGCTTATGTCACCAGTGCTAGAAAGCATAAGTGCTACGCGGACAGCAAAGTTGGAGATTTAACGAGTGCCTTCGTCTGTACAATATTACATTTTGGAGGAGACTAGTTGGTTTACAAGAATACTCGAAACATTTGAACAGATCTCGCATTCCTTCGTTCTTTTGGCATTCCCCTGGCGAATTGGTGATTAAACGTTTAATCTATATTCCAAGCAGCGGTGTTAAGGTGGCCTTTGTTCATTCTTTTTACAAACCGGAAGATCTCTGGGACGTCAAAGACTGGAGCACCACCTTGTGGCGTTTTCCATAGAAAGGGTCTACAGTGCACTGAACAATGGTTGCAGTTGATACCACAGCTTCGTTGTCCAACCTCCTTCACAGCCTGGATGGGAGCCCAAAATTTTTATCTTCATGCTGTATTCTAGACCAGGCTTTCGGAAGAAATCCCATCATTTGTTGTTTCTTTATGAGGCCGCGAGTAAAGTATAATCGGTAGCTCTCTTCGAAAAGTGAGGAATGCGTTTCATTTTCAGTGTGTTCGTTTTTCTGTTTAATATCTGGCGAGTGTGATGCGAAAGTGCTCAACGCGTGATATATTTGGAATTGTTTTCTCTGCAATGGTGTACCGTTCATTGTTTCATGCAGGCTCAAGGCAGTACTGTTTATCTAGGGTTAAATCTGAAAAAGATGACAATTCCGCTTTTTATTAAGACCTTATCTTAAACTTCACACGAATACTCTTCCTGTAAAAAACTTGGCTTGACCAGCAAGCTGGTGAACTTCTAACATCTTGAACACCCGATACTAAAAACAAAAAGTGGACAACACACACTCTGGTCTGAATAGACCTTATGCGAAATTGCCTGATGGTTTCACAACACTGAGAGCGTTGCCATTTTAACGTTTGCTAGCGTCGTTGGTACCGAAGCACGGTGGAGGCATCGGAGACAACCGTAGGGGCGATGGCGCGGCAGCTGAGTACACCTTTGGACCATGAAATGTGGACGAGAAGTTTAAACAACCTACCGCAAATGTCTGAACAAACTTTAGTAGGCCTGTGCACGCTGCCGACAACCTCGTCGAAGCAGCGGAGCAAGTCCCACGCCTTCGCTGTGGAAGCTTACACCTTGCGGATTGTCGCCAGCGTCCAGGCCTCCGAGAGTTTCGTCAAACGGTTGCGATAGGTTGTTTAAAATGTTCGTCCACATTTCAGGGTCGGAAGGCGGAAAACACAGCTGCCGCGGCATCGCATACTGCCCGTACGGTTGTCTCAGATGCCTAGACCGTGCTTCGGTATCGACGACGCTTGCCAACATTAAAACGACGACTCTCTCAGTGTTGTCAGATCACCAAGCAAGTTCGCATAAGCGCTATTGAGACCTGGGTGCACAGGCCTACTCGAATGTGGTCGCAACACAGAACTCAGTTTCATGCGTCTGTGTGTGTGTTGTTCACTTTTTGTTTGTAATCTCGGATGTTCAAGATGTTGGAAGCCCATTACAGATACCACTGTTAGAGAAATGGTTGCTCTGCCAAGGCTGATCCGGCTCAGCGTAAGATTGTATTTATTTCGATCAACATTTCAGGCGCTTGGATTCCGAGCCTTGCTACTCACAGCGAAGCTCAGCAGGCGTTGCATCTGGTTCTGGAGTTTCTGGCAGCGGACGCTTCGTCACAGACCGTTGGCATTTCTGTGCTTATCGATCACGAAGGGCTCAGCATGAGTAAACTTTTGTCTGTCAACATAGGTTTGTTGAGACATTGTATAGAATTTGTGCTGGTGAGTTCCGATATTTGATGCTTTGAATATCAAATCTTGATTGCGTATTAACCCAAGTTGATAGTCATTGAACTAATGAAGCCTATAGTGACGCACGTTAAGAATACGCCAGAAGCTTCTTCCGTACCCTCATTACCGCAGTCTCTGTTCCTCCGCGATGCACAAATAGTCCGCTACCAAGGCACAAAAGTCAGATTGCTTGTCTCGGATATGTCTTCCTTTGTAGCTCAGCGCTTTGATACCATGGCTGGTCCAGGATGTTTTTTTTGTGCACATTATGAACTTATCTGAGTTAGTGGAGCTTTCGTCTATTTGTTGAGGGAGTAATATTTGACTTCCAGACGAAATTAACACAAATAGGTAGATTTTATGCGAGGAGTGAATTGTTAGAATAAAAAAAGAGTATTTATGCTGACAAATAAGTAGCATTGTAATAAATCGAGTCCTTTACAAGCCGTTAAATGGATGTTCATGGTATGACAGTGACGGGGTCTTGAAGTGTCGGTATACATGTATTTCCAAATCGAAACGAAATTGTTTAGGTTTGGTTACGCACTGTCGAGTGCGTAAATATATGTTAATGACAGTAAGCTAATTTTACCCCTAAGTATTATCTAAATGATATTTCGATTGCTAAATACGCTTGAGCGATGCCACAAACGCAAGCCTGTTTTCTGGAACAGTGCTTGGACTACGTAGGCGCAGTTCGATCTTGAAAGTTCTGATTTTGCTCGCACTCCAGATGAACCAGTGTATACCGCATCAGATGGCTTCAAGGAACAAAATCGGGCTGGTCGGTTCAAGGTCAAACAAGCACGGCTTTTATAGAAAGGGCTCCGTATCAAGTTTTTTATATTAGTACCCCTCGACCATCACAGTATCTATTCAGCGCTGAAATCGTGCTTTTATTGTATGTATACATGCGCGGGTGCATTTGATTCAGTTACGTTTTACAAAAATGAGCCGTTCAAACATTCATAATTTCGCAATTCTTCTGCACATTATTTAAGTTATTGACTCCTCTGAGAAACTTCATGCCTAGTTTTAGAGCATCACGCATAAAGACGGATTTTGAAGCCGTAGCGTCTAGCCCATCTAAAACGTTGTTCTGGTCTCGCAGAACTCATAGTTTCATGTGGAAACCTCGCTGTTTCTTCTCTTTCATGCAATGCTGGGTGTGCGCCGCGAGAGTAGAGGTACGATTTGGAAGCTTTATAAGTTTTGTTGCCTCCTACTTATTTTTAATAGTTCTTGAGAAAGTGACCACAGCAGTGATCAAACGGGATTTTTATATTTGATAAATTTAGTACTTAAAATAGATATAATTGGATACAATGCTCTGTTTATCACATAGTTAACGTAGTATATGCTCTTAAACTTTCCGCTTCCCTCCACCGGCACAGAGGTGTGAGCACAAAATGTACGTTTGCACGCCACCAGCAGTCAAGTGACTACCTTCCTAACCAATGTCTGCCCCGCCAAATCTAGCAATTTTTTTTATTCCAGGTACAAACAAGTCTTGTATGTATTCTACGTACATGTATTTTGGTGCACCAAAGCAGAGTCTTTAATGTTCTTTTCACACCTTACAGAAGTGTGTGCCATTCCGGCTGAAAGCCATCCATGTGATCAGACAGTCATTTGTCTATGACATTATGATGTCAATTGTTAGGCATCTTATCAAAAGGAAGTACGTCGAAAGGGTAAGTCACGAGTGTTACAACCTAGAAATAAGAAAGGTTTAATAGGCTGTGGACTGCAGTGTCGCCGAATGGGCTCCCCCATTCCATTCCAATTCCGTTTCGGGGAATTAGAGTTTCCGACATTTCCATCCCTTTCAACTCCTCGGAAGGGAGACACTAGGCCCATTCCACACTCCTGGAATGGTTGAACTTCACCATTCCATTCTTCAAATTCCGAAAGGTGAAACACGGCCATTGAGAACCACATTGTGTTACTGAAAAAAGCAGCATAAAGCTGCTAACGTTATCAAACGCGGAAACGACTGCCAAAGTACGCAAAAGCATCCTCAAAGCACTCATTCTGCTAAACCGAAGGGTGGTCGCACAAAGCGCTCTGTGACAAACTCTTGTCACTGCAGATATCGATTGTGCGCGATCAATTGTAAAATGCTTGCCAGCCCCAACAGACGCCAAAAATTAAAACCACCCATTTCCTTCGCAAATGGACCGTGTATACCATCCTCTGATACATGATTAGGAGGGCTGGGCAGGGACTTGATGCTAGGTCGAAACAAACATGTCCGCTTTTTTCGCATGTTTTCGCAGTCATGTTATAAAACCGTTTTGAAGACAACCTGAGATTATGAGTTTTGTTGCAATAACGTTTCAGGTTTGAGAAAACGAGTTTCAATCAAAAAGGTTTGTTTTCAGGAACGTGTAGTTGCACGAATGCTGATACGGATGCGTTGCACAGTGCACCATATGCGTCGCGAAAAATGAAGATACTTGGATCGGTTTATTGCTGTATCCAAGTACTGTTGTTTTTTCCGTTTTTTTATCGTTTCGTGTCTCCGGTTACTATGGAATCTCCAGCCAAGTGTCAGACTCCTTCGTAAAATGCATTTCGCATTGATTAGCACGGAAAGAAGTTTGTGAATAACTAATACTTTGATCACGTGGATATAATGAATGCATTAATACAGTATAGATTTAACAGTATAATGTTCACTCTCATGTTTCTTGACATTGGCGTAAAGGTGGACAGCTGTTATGTTAGAACGGCTTGTGTTGGGAAGAATGCGAAACGACAACGAGGCAACGAATTTGACACTTCACCGAGAAGTCGTCGATTTGGCAATAATGCTAATCTTGCCATGCAAATGCTGGCGTGCTTTTCGGTAATAAATTATTTTCCTTACGCAGATACACCTTCACGGGACGAACTTTGAAGATCTGCACAAGGAACTTCCCGTTAATATTCTGCCGGAAGAGTACGGAGGCTGCGGGCCCGCCTTAGACTTCGACGCCTTTTGGAGCCTCGTGGATGCGCAAGAACCGTCTTTTGTGGAAAATAATGCCTATGGATATCTCAAAACAAAAGTAAGAGGAACGAGGCCTGCGGAATAAACGGGATAGAAATGTCCACTCTATTTGAAGACACCCGCCACGTTTTCTGTCAAGCAAAGTGAACACCGACGAAAAGGCGCTAAGAAGACAATAAAGAGACAAGTTTAAACGGACGATGATTTCCGTAAGAATTTATGTATGTATTTGTTAATTTTTGTTGTCACGCGGAAATGTTATTGTCTTGATAAACGAAAGGCAATAGCACGTCGGAATTTTGTTATTGTTTCTCTTCAGTCATTGTCGTGTGTTTGGTGAGGAAATGACACCAAGGTGCCGACATCTTGTGTTCAATATTCGGTTTTTGTGTTTGTGTAATACATTCGTACGCCCTGCGTTTACGAATGCGTATACATTTACACATGTGTAGTCGCTAGATCATAAAGTACAGCTCTTGCAGTAAAGCGAGAATGCGGTTTTCTTGTTGTGCTGCTTCCCACAGGGTTCAAACACGACAATTAGGGGCAAAAAATAAGTAGAAAACTAGGTTCTTTCTTACAAGCTTTTTTTTATTCTTAGAAAAAGTATGTTTCAGATCTTTTAAAATATCGCTAATGCTTCCGCTCCCTCAGAATGAGCGTGTCACCAAGAATTTCAATTTATGCAATTAATTGCACGTATCACATTAACCCAATCTAACCGACCCTACACTATAAGGAAAAAACGACTACCCACTACCCTGAGTAATCAAAATGGCGTTCTGAAGGCTTTGACTACCACAGACTGCGAGCGACTAGCCTTTGGGTAAAGTGACGACCCCAAACCGCTGTGAAATTACCACTTTTCTGCAGGAGACGACGGGTCACTTGCGAATCCGAAATTCACGTGGAGGCAGTCGTAAACGATATTCGTAACTTAGGTAACTACAAAAAAGACTATAAAATATCTTCTTTTTTAGCTTTCGTGATTTTTCAAGATCGGCCAAGACCACATCTGTTGTGCGATTCTCGTAAATTAGTGGAATAAAGTTTTTGTCAGAGCGAGCAGCAACACTGGAGCAGCAACACAGCACGAGCAGCAACAGCTGACCGTGTGCTTGGTTTCACGTGAGTGTTTGTCGAATTGACGTTAGGATATTTTTTTTGTTCGTATTTTATTGTAAAACTTATTTTGTAAACAAAATCACTTGTCGTATATCTGATCTTATTTAACCATTGAACACTGAGACCGAGGATTGACACGATAAACATGCTCAGAGGTATGTGACTGTGTACGTACTGTTTTCCTAAATCTTGGACTTTGACACTTTGACTTCGACATAAACATGCTCAGAGGTGTTTGACTGTGTTCGTACTGTTTTCCTAAATCTCGGACTTTGACACAATAAACATGCTCAGTGGAATGTGACTGTGTACGCCGTTCGTACTGTTTTCCTAAATCTCAGACCTTCATTGTATTTTTGAGCTGAACCCGTCGTTGTTGGGACTTCCTGGCTGTACGTACATACGCAGCACGTGAACTTTCTAATTCAGTAGCGGATCCCAGTTCTGTGGCAGTGTAGTGATTGGCTTTTACTAGATTGTTGCGTCGTTACGGGCGCTATTTGTGCTGTTACAAGCGCCAGCTCGAGCCCGAACTTGCGCCTCCTTCGCCGTTCGTGTTCTTCAGTTGATGTTCTGCTCTATGATTGAAGGACGAAGAAGATGTGATTCGAAGTCGGATGCGTTTTTGAGCCTCGCTCTTCTGTATCAACATTTTAATATTATAAGACGGTCTGAAACATTCGAACTTCATTTGTACGTTGCCTACTCCTGTCCACGGTGTGGTCTGCAGCACTGGGGCTTGCCCTGGTGCCCGTGAATCGACCATGGCCATGTCTACTGGGCCAACGCCACCTTCGCCACATTCCAGTCATCCCGCCTCCAGTGATCAGTACAGTCTGCCTTCGTCCGTCTGTGGCAGCTCAATCGCTGAATCAGAAGACAAGGACACACCCATGAATAGCTCTGAGGACATCACTCCAGGTCAGCAATGCGCTACAACCTCTTCGCGGCGAGTCATTGTGCCATCCAGTGACATAGAACTGACCGATTTTGACGACTTGAATTGGACTGATGTCGCCAGGAAAAAACGAAATAAGAACAGCCCTAATTCCAGCCCAAGCGCCGAGACAGTCCGCAGTACTGCAGTAGTACCTGAAGGACTTAGTGTTATATTTACGCCAGTCGAACAGAACCAAGTTATTACGTCACTGAGCAGCCTGAGACTCTCCAATACTCTGGCGAAGACGTTTCCGGAATGCATCCTGGAAATCAGGTACAACAGCCGCCTCAATCTCGTTGCCGTGGACGTGAGAAACGGACAGACAACGCGAGGATTGCTACGCTGCACAGAGCTCTGCGGAATCAAAGTCAGAGCATACGAGCCTCTCCACAGACACTGCGCCACAGGTGTAATCAAAGATGTGGACACTACGCTGACTGACGAGGAGATCACCAACAACTTAAGGTCTCCTGAAAACAGAGTTGCACGTTTGCGACGGCTAGGTAAAAGTTCGGCAATTAAGATCTCTTTCTGCGGATCTTCGCTGCCAAGCTTCGTCTACCTTGGTCTTGTTCGGCATCCAGTTACTCCATTCCAAGAGAAACCTGTCCAATGCCGCAAGTGCTGCCGCTATGGACACCGTGAGGCCTCCTGCAAGCACAGTCCTGTGTGCAAGCGCTGCGGTAACACGCACGAGGACAGAGACTCCTGCACTGCTCAAGAGAGGTGCGTAAACTGCGGAGCCGCTCACTCGGCTACATCAACATCCTGTTCTAAATGGCAGCAAGAAAAAAGACGAGGAATTATGCCAAGGAACATGCAGTCGATTATTATAGTGCCAAAGCTGCAGTTCAAGCATCCGACTGGCCCGAGTTGCCCAGAAAAAGTGAGGAGTCTTCTTCAACAATGCAAGACACCTTGACTAACAAAACTGAAAACCAGCGGCCTAAGAGACCGACCTATGCTACATTAATCAAGCTTCCCAGAAAGGACAAGCCAAAGGCACCCCTGACCAAAGAAGGGCCCAGTTCAAACGGAGTAAATCCACTCGAGGATCCGAAAACTACAGGGAGCGCGCCCACCGATCCAAGACAGCGCAGAACAACAACACGGAGGACTCTGTCCGTTTCAACAGACACAGCTCCAAGCAAGGGGTGGATCCTGAACCTTCAAGCAGCAGCAAACTTCGCCTGCAGGTTCTTAGAATCTGTTGATGCAGAATGGGCCCGTAGCATCCTTACACTCCTTCAACTGGCCCTTCCCCTTATTCGATCCTTGTAAATGGCGAGCTGTAGTCCCCCTGCATCCACTACACCACGGTCTTCTTCAGACCTTACGGTATGGCAGTGGAATTGCCGAAGTTTCCGAAAAAAACGCTGCAGTCTCATCCAGTATATCCAATCGCACACTCCCCACCCGACACCATCTTTTTACAAGAGCCTCGTACCCTTCCTAATCTTCCTGGATATGTCACATATGTGGCGCATAATGATCCTGATCAAGACCACCTTGTGGCAACCCTAGTCAAGCGCGTTCATACCGCTGTCGACTTAACCTTCGACAGCCAGGTCGTTCCACATGTATTACTTGAACTCCTTCCTGCAAATCCACGCACGCGTAACACCCAATCCCTCCGTCTACTCAATATCTACAGCCTCCCTCAAGATTGCCATGCACGGTTCGACAAGTTGTTTGAAGCCGCACGCTGCAAGGGTTGCGCCACATTCATTGGAGGCGATTTTAACGCTCCACATCCAACTTGGGGTTACCCTCGCGACACACCTAAAGGCCGGAAGCTCCACACTCTGATTCAACAACACAATCTCACTTTACTTACTGATCCATCGACACCTACACGTCTTGGCACCAGCGTTGCACGAGACACGTGCCCAGACCTTACCATGTACCGTGGCACTAAACCCTGCACCTGGCAGAACCTTGAGGAACAGCTCGGCAGTGACCATTCGATTCTTGAAACCCGTATCCGCACTAAAGACTTCACAGGGGAAGCACGCCACATCCGTATCACAGACTGGCCTGCCTTTCGCGCATCGTCCTCCTCTTATACCTCCTCCGACACACTCACCGATTGGGTGCAGACACTGCAAACCCGGCTAAACCGACACACGCGCACCCTTACTACCACTCCAGATGCACCGGATATAGACTCCCACCTACTCCATCTATGGGAAGCACGTCGTAGCCTAACCAAACGATGGCGACGTCAACGCCACAACAAGAAGCTAAAACTACGTATTGCCCAACTTACTGTTGATGCTGCAGACTATGCTGCCAACCTTACTGGTGAAAACTGGCACGCGCTATGTGACAATCTCAATGGCACGCTCGGTACCGCACGAACGTGGTCCCTACTCCGTCATCTCATACAGCCTGGTCAAGCGAAATCGGACAGGGCCAAGGGCATTCATAAACTTCTCCGCGCCACTAACCTAACAGACACCCAATGCCTCACACAGCTACGACAACGTTACCTTCCCCTCCTGACGCTCCACGTTACGCGGACTACATGGGTCCCCCCAACACACTCTCTTATCTTAACGCGCCGATCGCAGCCATTGAGATTCGCGCTGCACTCACCGACATACGCCGCAACACATCCCCTGGTCCTGACCAGATCCGCTATTCTCTTCTCTACAACCTCTCTGATTCGGACACCACGCAGCTTACTACCTACTTGAACAAGGTGTGGGAGTCAGGTACCCTTCCCAAGGAGTGGAAGGAAGCAACAGTGGTTCTGATTCCCAAGCCTGGCAAACCCCTCTCCTTGGAGAACTTGCGCCCGATTTCCTTACCTCGTGTCAGGGCAAACTGCTTGAGAAGGTTGTACAGCTTCGCCTCCACAAATTTCTTGCGGACACATCCGCTCTTCCTGACACCCTTTATGGCTACCGTAGTGGCATTTCTACCCAGGACGTACTGCTCCGTCTCCAACATGATGTTTTAGACTCGCCGAGCACTGCCCAATATCGCGCCGTCCTTGCCGCAGACCTTAAGGGGGCTTTTGACAACCTCTCCCACGACCTGGTTCTTGAACAGTTGGCAGCCACTGGCTGCGGAGTGAAAGTGCACAATTACGTCCGCAATTTCCTCCGTGACCGATCTGCCAGCCTCGTCCTTGGTCATCTTCGCTCTCCTTCCGCGCCAGTGGCAAACCGTGGCACACCGCAAGGCTCTGTACTTTCTCCGCTCCTGTTTAACCTTGCCATGCGAGGTCTTCCTCCCCTTCTGGATCAGATCTCAGATGTCAGACATGCAATTTATGCAGATGACATTTCTGTCTGGGTAACGAGAGGCTCCCTCGGACACATAGAGACTCAGCTACAAGAAGCCGCTACTACCATCGAGCACTACGTCCGGCGTGGAGGCCTCACCTGTTCCCCCACGAAGTCAGAATTACTAATCGTGACGAAACACGCTCGCGGACAGACCGACCTCCCCATTACCATCACATTAGACGACAAACCCGTCCCGCGTAAATCGGCCATATGGGTGCTTGGCTTTGTGTTACAATCCAACGCTAAAGCAACTCAAACCCTCCATCAACTCACCACCCAGTGCAACCAAATTATGCACATGCTTTGCCGCGTCTCAAATCGTCGACATGGCCTTAAAGAGGCGGATGCCCTACGCCTTGTCCAGGCCTTGATACACACTCGCTTAACCTACCACCTTCCTTACCACAACCTCACCCAGACCGAACACACTCGTATGTCTGTATTGCTGCGGAAGGCGCAGAAACTTGCGCTCGGCCTCCCTGTTCGCACAGCCACCGTTTGCCTCGAGAGGCTTGGGGTGACCAACACTCTGGAGGAGCTCATTGAAGCTCATCGGGCTGCCCAGTTGACGCGCTTGCGCTGCACGGCTCAGGGGCGGGCACTCCTTGCCACCCTTGGTTTTCCACCCTGTCCCGCTTCCCTCGCAGCTGAGGGTCTCTCCCCGCTGCGCGTGCCAGACTCACTGTGGCTCCCATCCCCCGTCATATGAATCCTACCCGCCACTCGGCTCGGCGCGACCATCGCTCGCGCTACCTCCGACGCGCGTATCCGGTAGGTTGCGATACCGTTCGCGCCCTCTTTACGGACGCCAGCCCACAGGGTGTGCGCGGGGGTATTACGGTCGTCGTGGACTCTGATCTCAGGACAGTCCACGCGGCCACTGAGCGTGGTCTTACCGACGTGTCCATCCTGGAAGAACGAGCGGTCGCCAGGGCAATCCTTTCTACCTCCTTTCTCTCCTCCTCCATCCCCATTCACATTCTCACTGATTCGCAGACGGCCGGTCGGCACTTCCTATATAACACCTTACATCCTTCCACTGCATCTTTACTCGACCCGTTCCTATCCTCCACCTCCCACAATTTCCGGCTGGTATGGGTGCCTGGGCACGCAGCAGTCCCCGGTAATGAGCGCGCTCATGCGCTCGCCCGAGACCTCTCACACCGGGCGCCTGGGGAAGACTTTGTCAGCATCCAACCAGCCCCTTACTCCTACAGCACTCACCTTGCAGAGCTACGCCTCGCTCGGCAACATTATCCTCCTCCTCACCCTTCCCTTACTCGCAGAGACGCCGTCCTGTGGCGACAACTGCAAACTAACACTTTCCCGATCCCCCTCTTCTACTCTTACCTCCACCCGTCACTCAGCCCGCCTCAGTGCCCGCACTGCGGCGACCGTCCCAACCTTATTCACATGGTCTGGCAGTGCCAGCTCATTCCCGCCGTCCCACCCAATCCCAATCCCACCCCCACCTCCTGGGAGGAGCGGCTGACCGATGACACGGCCACTGGCCAGCAATCGCTGGTGGACCGCGCCAAGGCGGTCGCCGCCACGTATGGGGCCCCGGACTAGGGGCTCCTTCTTAAATACAAAAGCGCAAAGGACAAGGACAGAACACAGAAAGAACAGGACAAGCGCTTACTCACAACTGATTGTTTAATGAATGATAAAAGAAAGACGAAAATGAGAGGAGATTTACTAAATTAAAATGCCAATTCTATTCGCACGTAAAATGTATAAAAATTATTTGGTAAAAAATTAACAAAATTAAATTGAAAAAAGAGACGGATAGAAAAATAAGAAGAAAGAAGGAAAAGCAGCCAGATTAAGAAAAAAGGTTGAGGTATCCTATCTCTTTCTCGGACAGTGAAATTGATGGTGTGCTGAAGCACGTGTCTCCTTTCTCTATTATAGTTTTTGCCTCAAAAATTTCTCTGGCTCTCTTGCTCCGAAAGCGTTTGAGTACTTTCGTTTGATTGAATAGAGGAGTGCATTTACGGTCTCTGACATGTATGGCCAAGTGTCCTGACGGTGAAGCATGTAGGGAAAGATCATGCTCTCGTAGTCTTACATTTACGCAGCGCCCAGATTGACCGACGTACACTCTCCCACACGTGCACGGAATTTCGTAAACGATGTTGACGTTGCAGTTGATATACTGATGTGCGTGCTGGACTGAGCAGTGTTCTTCTCTTTCGTTCTGGGAGTTGATTTTTGGACACAGTTTTTTAAGTTTATCAGGAGCTGATGTTACGACCTGTATGTCATATTTAGACGCTATTCGTTTTAAGTTGTGTGATACTTTGTGTTGGTAGGGTATCACTGCCGGACGGCGTGTCGTATCTCTTCTTCTTCTTTCCTTGTGAATGGTCAGGCTCTCTGCAACATCGAACATTAAAGAACTGGAATACCCCGATTCATGTAGTTTTTGAACTTGTGCCTCAAAACTCTGCTTGGCTGTGTGCTCGCATGATTTTTGCAAGGCTGCTATGAAGCTGCTTTTTACAATTCCTCTCTTGATTATTTTAGAATGGGCCGAATCAAATGGTAGAAGTGATTTTTTGGACCGTGGTTTGTATGTCCAACATGTATGGTTGTCTTCAAAGGACAGCTGAAGATCCAGGAATTGAAGCTTGCTTTCATCTGGTAGCTCGTGGGTAAACCTTAGTCCCTGAGATTGAGTTAGGAACGTGGTGCAAATATTGTTTACCGTTGAGTCGTTTTGTTCAGGTCGTTCATGTAGCAGGACAAGATAATCATCAACATATCTGAAGACACGTGATATCAGGTTTGCTGGAAGCTTCTGGGCTATGGTCTTGTCACATTGGGCTAAGAAGATGTCACACAGAACTGGTGCTACGCATGAGCCTATGCATATTCCTTTTTTCTGGATATATGCATTGTTGTTGAACGTCACTACAGTGGAGGTAAGGTAGAACTTCAGAAGCTCCATGAATGACTCCACTGAGATACCGCACTGATTTTGGAAGGACACGGTTCCATGGTTCTCGATGCATGCACTGGTGGCCGCAAACATTTCTTTGTGTGGGACTGAGTAAAATAAGTCTTCCACGTCAAGCGAAAACCCATACTTCACTGTCGTGCCATCTTGTTGAAGATGTTCTATCAATGTCTGTGAGTTAGGAATCAAAAAAGGATCGTTCAATTCAAGGTTTTTCAGGTGGTCTAGAAGAAATCTCGACATAGCTCCCTGCCATGACCCTTTTTCTGTTACCACTACTCGAAATGGGCAACTTTCCTTATGAGTTTTTGCCGTAAAAAACATTTCCAACTGGACACCTTTTGCTGCAGTAATCTGTTTTCTGAGTTGAGCTAATTCCAATCTATTGCAAAGTTGGAGAGCCTTTGCTTTTATCACTTTGGGTTTAAGCCCTTCCAAGCAGGTGAAATTCTTGTCAATGGCCAACCGAGCTTTATTAAGGTAGACTTCTCTAGGTGCCACAACAAAGCCTCCTTCCTTGTCTGAGATCAGCAGGTTTAAGTTGTTTTCTCGAAAATAGTCAACAACACGAGACACGTTCAATTTCCTTTCGCATGGTGGGCCTGCTCTCAATAATACGTCCACGCAGTCTGAAACGCATCTCGGTCTATCATTTTCTTGGGCTCTTGAAGCGATGTCATGGATGTTAGATAACATATAAACTCCTTGCTGTTTCGGTTCTGTGCAAAATTTGGGGCCTTTTTCAAGCACCTTGCGTATATTTTCTGGAAGAGGTTCTCCGCCCAACAGGGTGATGGACTCAGCCTTCGGCTGCGTCTTAGGTGTGCGTAGGCTCTTCAGATGAGGAACGTAAGAACCCCACAGGAATTCAGTCATCTGTCTGGCCGTATTCAAGAAGGTCCTGTATCTGGATCCGCCACCTTTGTCATCGGGGTTTCCACACCCAGCAAGAACGCTGAGGCAATACCTGTAAAACCGCACTTGTCGCCACATTTCAGACCTTAGGATCTTGCACATCCTCTTGTTATGTTGCATTGATGGTCTTGCATATCCGAAAAGGGCACTTACTTCTTGCGGTAACACATTATGTCTGATGGCGAAAGAGTAGAACCTCGCTTTGCATGTAGAGATGGCGATGATATTTACATAAAAGGAAACACAGTCTATTGAAGAAACACACGGAAAAGGGCCCATTGTAGAAGAAAGATACTGAATTACAATTAACTGTTGGGCTAGTTGGTTAAACATCTTAAATACAAAAGCGCAAAGGACAAGGACAGAACACAGAAAGAACAGGACAAGCGCTTACTCACAACTGATTGTTTAATGAATGATAAAAGAAAGACGAAAATGATAGGAGATTTACTAAATTAAAATGCCAATTCTATTCGCACGTAAAATGTTTAAAAATTATTTGGTAAAAAATTAACAAAATTAAATTGAAAAAAGAGACGGATAGAAAATTAAGAAGAAAGAAGGAAAAGCAGCCAGATTAAGAAAAAAGGTTGAGGTATCCTATCTCTTTCTCGGACAGTGAAATTGATGGTGTGCTGACGCACGTGTCTCCTTTCTCTATTATAGTTTTTGCCTCAAAAATTTCTCTGGCTCTCTTGCTCCGAAAGCGTTTGAGTACTTTCGTTTGATTGAATAGAGGAGTGCATTTACAGTCTCTGACATGTATGGCCAAGTGTCCTGACGGTGAAGCATGTAGGGAAAGATCATGCTCTCGTAGTCTTACATTTACGCAGCGCCCAGATTGACCGACGTACACTCTCCCACACGTGCACGGAATTTCGTAAACGATGTTGACGTTGCAGTTGATATACTGATGTGCGTGCTGGACTGAGCAGTGTTCTTCTCTTTCGTTCTGGGAGTTGATTTTTGGACACAGTTTTTTAAGTTTATCAGGAGCTGATGTTACGACCTGTATGTCATATTTAGACGCTATTCGTTTTAAGTTGTGTGATACTTTGTGTTGGTAGGGTATCACTGCCGGACGGCGTGTCGTATCTCTTCTTCTTCTTTCCTTGTGAATGGTCAGGCTCTCTGCAACATCGAACATTAAAGAACTGGAATACCCCGATTCATGTAGTTTTTGAACTTGTGCCTCAAAACTCTGCTTGGCTGTGTGCTCGCATGATTTTTGCAAGGCTGCTATGAAGCTGCTTTTTACAATTCCTCTCTTGATTATTTTAGAATGGGCCGAATCAAATGGTAGAAGTGATTTTTTGGACCGTGGTTTGTATGTCCAACATGTATGGTTGTCTTCAAAGGACAGCTGAAGATCCAGGAATTGAAGCTTGCTTTCATCTGGTAGCTCGTGGGTAAACCTTAGTCCCTGAGATTGAGTTAGGAACGTGGTGCAAATATTGTTTACCGTTGAGTCGTTTTGTTCAGGTCGTTCATGTAGCAGGACAAGATAATCATCAACATATCTGAAGACACGTGATATCAGGTTTGCTGGAAGCTTCTGGGCTATGGTCTTGTCACATTGGGCTAAGAAGATGTCACACAGAACTGGTGCTACGCATGAGCCTATGCATATTCCTTTTTTCTGGATATATGCATTGTTGTTGAACGTCACTACAGTGGAGGTAAGGTAGAACTTCAGAAGCTCCATGAATGACTCCACTGAGATACCGCACTGATTTTGGAAGGACACGGTTCCATGGTTCTCGATGCATGCACTGGTGGCCGCAAACATTTCTTTGTGTGGGACTGAGTAAAATAAGTCTTCCACGTCAAGCGAAAACCCATACTTCACTGTCGTGCCATCTTGTTGAAGATGTTCTATCAATGTCTGTGAGTTAGGAATCAAAAAAGGATCGTTCAATTCAAGGTTTTTCAGGTGGTCTAGAAGAAATCTCGACATAGCTCCCTGCCATGACCCTTTTTCTGTTACCACTACTCGAAATGGGCAACTTTCCTTATGAGTTTTTGCCGTAAAAAACATTTCCAACTGGACACCTTTTGCTGCGGTAATCTGTCTTCTGAGTTGAGCTAATTCCAATCTATTGCAAAGTTGCGAGAGCCTTTGCTTTTATCACTTTAGAGGTTTAACCCCGTCCAAGCAGGTGAAGTACTCTGTCAATGGCCAACCGTAGCTTTATTAAGGTAGACGTCTCTAGGTGCAACAGCAAAGCCTCCTTCCTTGTCTGAGATCAGCAGGTTTAAGTTGTTTTCTCGAAAATAGTCAACAACACGAGATACGTTCAATTTCACTTTCGCATGGTGGGCCTGCTCTCAATAATCACGTCTACGCAGTCTGAAACGTCATCATCGGTCTATCGAAATTTGTACGTTAGTGTGTACGTTCGGTCAATCTGGGCGCTGCGTAAATGTAAGACTACGAGAGCATGATCTTTCCCTACATGCTTCACCGTCAGGACACTTGGCCATACATGTCAGAGACTGTAAATGCACTCCTCTATTCAATCAAACGAAAGTACTCAAACGCTTTCGGAGCAAGAGAGCCAGAGAAATTTTTGAGGCAAAAACTATAATAGAGAAAGGAGACACGTGCGTCAGCACACCATCAATTTCACTGTCCGAGAAAGAGATAGGATACCTCAACCTTTTTTCTTAATCTGGCTGCTTTTCCTTCTTTCTTTTAATTTTCTATCCGTCTCTTTTTTCAATTTAATTTTGTTAATTTTTTACCAAATAATTTTTAAACATTTTACGTGCGAATAGAATTGGCATTTTAATTTAGTAAATCTCCTATCATTTTCGTCTTTCTTTTATCATTCATTAAACAATCAGTTGTGAGTAAGCGCTTGTCCTGTTCTTTCTGTGTTCTGTCCTTGTCCTTTGCGCTTTTGTATTTAAGATGTTTAACCAACTAGCCCAACAGTTAATTGTAATTCAGTATCTTTCTTCTACAATGGGCCCTTTTCCGTGTGTTTCTTCAATAGACTGTGTTTCCTTTTATGTAAATATCATCGCCATCTCTACATGCAAAGCGAGGTTCTACTCTTTCGCCATCAGACATAATGTGTTACCGCAAGAAGTAAGTGCCCTTTTCGGATATGCAAGACCATCAATGCAACATAACAAGAGGATGTGCAAGATCCTAAGGTCTGAAATGTGGCGACAAGTGCGGTTTTACAGGTATTGCCTCAGCGTTCTTGCTGGGTGTGGAAACCCCGATGACAAAGGTGGCGGATCCAGATACAGGACCTTCTTGAATACGGCCAGACAGATGACTGAATTCCTGTGGGGTTCTTACGTTCCTCATCTGAAGAGCCTACGCACACCTAAGACGCAGCCGAAGGCTGAGTCCATCACCCTGTTGGGCGGAGAACCTCTTCCAGAAAAGATACGCAAGGTGCTTGAAAAAGGCCCCAAATTTTGCACAGAACCGAAACAGCAAGGAGTTTATATGTTATCTAACATCCATGACATCGCTTCAAGAGCCCAAGAAAATGATAGACCGAGATGCGTTTCAGACTGCGTGGACGTATTATTGAGAGCAGGCCCACCATGCGAAAGGAAATTGAACGTGTCTCGTGTTGTTGACTATTTTCGAGAAAACAACTTAAACCTGCTGATCTCAGACAAGGAAGGAGGCTTTGTTGTGGCACCTAGAGAAGTCTACCTTAATAAAGCTCGGTTGGCCATTGACAAGAATTTCACCTGCTTGGAAGGGCTTAAACCCAAAGTGATAAAAGCAAAGGCTCTCCAACTTTGCAATAGATTGGAATTAGCTCAACTCAGAAAACAGATTACTGCAGCAAAAGGTGTCCAGTTGGAAATGTTTTTTACGGCAAAAACTCATAAGGAAAGTTGCCCATTTCGAGTAGTGGTAACAGAAAAAGGGTCATGGCAGGGAGCTATGTCGAGATTTCTTCTAGACCACCTGAAAAACCTTGAATTGAACGATCCTTTTTTGATTCCTAACTCACAGACATTGATAGAACATCTTCAACAAGATGGCACGACAGTGAAGTATGGGTTTTCGCTTGACGTGGAAGACTTATTTTACTCAGTCCCACACAAAGAAATGTTTGCGGCCACCAGTGCATGCATCGAGAACCATGGAACCGTGTCCTTCCAAAATCAGTGCGGTATCTCAGTGGAGTCATTCATGGAGCTTCTGAAGTTCTACCTTACCTCCACTGTAGTGACGTTCAACAACAATGCATATATCCAGAAAAAAGGAATATGCATAGGCTCATGCGTAGCACCAGTTCTGTGTGACATCTTCTTAGCCCAATGTGACAAGACCATAGCCCAGAAGCTTCCAGCAAACCTGATATCACGTGTCTTCAGATATGTTGATGATTATCTTGTCCTGCTACATGAACGACCTGAACAAAACGACTCAACGGTAAACAATATTTGCACCACGTTCCTAACTCAATCTCAGGGACTAAGGTTTACCCACGAGCTACCAGATGAAAGCAAGCTTCAATTCCTGGATCTTCAGCTGTCCTTTGAAGACAACCATACATGTTGGACATACAAACCACGGTCCAAAAAATCACTTCTACCATTTGATTCGGCCCATTCTAAAATAATCAAGAGAGGAATTGTAAAAAGCAGCTTCATAGCAGCCTTGCAAAAATCATGCGAGCACACAGCCAAGCAGAGTTTTGAGGCACAAGTTCAAAAACTACATGAATCGGGGTATTCCAGTTCTTTAATGTTCGATGTTGCAGAGAGCCTGACCATTCACAAGGAAAGAAGAAGAAGAGATACGACACGCCGTCCGGCAGTGATACCCTACCAACACAAAGTATCACACAACTTAAAACGAATAGCGTCTAAATATGACATACAGGTCGTAACATCAGCTCCTGATAAACTTAAAAAACTGTGTCCAAAAATCAACTCCCAGAACGAAAGAGAAGAACACTGCTCAGTCCAGCACGCACATCAGTATATCAACTGCAACGTCAACATCGTTTACGAAATTCCGTGCACGTGTGGGAGAGTGTACGTCGGTCAATCTGGGCGCTGCGTAAATGTAAGACTACGAGAGCATGATCTTTCCCTACATGCTTCACCGTCAGGACACTTGGCCATACATGTCAGAGACCGTAAATGCACTCCTCTATTCAATCAAACGAAAGTACTCAAACGCTTTCGGAGCAAGAGAGCCAGAGAAATTTTTGAGGCAAAAACTATAATAGAGAAAGGAGACACGTGCGTCAGCACACCATCAATTTCACTGTCCGAGAAAGAGATAGGATACCTCAACCTTTTTTCTTAATCTGGCTGCTTTTCCTTCTTTCTTCTTATTTTTCTATCCGTCTCTTTTTTCAATTTAATTTTGTTAATTTTTTACCAAATAATTTTTAAACATTTTACGTGCGAATAGAATTGGCATTTTAATTTAGTAAATCTCCTATCATTTTCGTCTTTCTTTTATCATTCATTAAACAATCAGTTGTGAGTAAGCGCTTGTCCTGTTCTTTCTGTGTTCTGTCCTTGTCCTTTGCGCTTTTGTATTTAAGATGTTTAACCAACTAGCCCAACAGTTAATTTTAATTCAAAAACTAGGGGCTCCACCCGAGAGTTTGTCCCACATCGCTACAATAAAAGTTTATTCACTCACTGCTCTATGATTGATTAAACCTAAATCTAAACTTAAAAGTCAATCACCTCTGCCCCGTCTCCTGTCAGGGCCGCTTTACCGGTCCTTCCTGGATGTTTCCTTCTGCTAAGTAGCAGCCTGATCGTAGAATTGCCAACATCGTCGCCTCTCCATCAGAGAATCACTACATTTTGGTGCTTCAGCTACCACTACATTTTGGTGCGTCGGCCGCTACTACAATTTGGAGCGTCGGCCTAGCCTGTCGAACCATCCCGTTCTTTCGACTGTTTAACTCTTTCCAGGGCAGAAATAGAGTTTCTGTGGTTTTTCACGACGTTCTGGCGCTTGCGCTTGTTCAGTTTTTTTAGGGCACTATATAAGCTTCTGAGGTTTTTTGCAGTGTTCTAACGCTTCTGTTTTTTCAGTTCTTTCAGGGCAGCAAATAAGCCCCTGAGGTTATTCACAGTATTCCAACGCTTGTGATCGTTTATTTTACCCCTCTGCCCTGCAAGACGTGGCCTTTCATGCCGTCTGATCTTTTCCCTTTGGCCGGTGTCACAGAAAGACGGCTAGAGCGTTTGCGAATTGCAGACGAATGTTCGACTGCCGTTAACGGCCGCCTTCCGTGGCTCCCCGCCCCGTCGACGCCCGAGCAGCGGTGCTTGGAGTGGTGTCGAGTTACGTGGTGGCGGTCCCGGTCGGCCCAAGCGGGCGGTAATGGACTCCATGTGTGTGTTCGGCCCAGGGTTGTGTTTTGTGTTTGTGTTTTGCTTTCTTAATATTAAGTGCTGACATAGATGCTGAACAGGCGTCGCTGGCGCAGACTTCGAGTTACGACCCGACGCTTGTTGACAGATTTATGCGCATGGTTCTCGGAGGCCTAGAAACGATTTTGGTCCCGAGAACTGTTTTCCTTCTTTTGGGTCCTGAGAACCAGGCGAACTTTGTTTCTCCTACGTTGTGGCACAGTTTGCTTTTGCTGTTATAGTGTTCTCGGAGTTTGAAATGTGGAGTGCTGGAAAGGGGGCATTGATTTGTCGGGGGAAGGGAAAGGTTCCCAGAGGCGTGTGACGAAAAACCGTGACGGAACTTCAGAGTGCAAGCGGACTCAGAGGTGAACGGTCGTGTTCGACGAGACCACTGTGGACGGCCCCACGCCGTCGACCGGAGGAGGACCCAGCGGTGTGCTTTCTCAAGAAAAGGTGTCGTGAGCCATGTGACCACCCGGGACCTCTCCACCTCGGACGGGCTGCGCAGAGGGACGTCATCTCCAACACCAAAGCTGAGACTTAACTGCACTCTCCTGTGTTTCATCCTTCTACTTTGCGTTTGGACTCTTCTAAGCCGTAGTATTATTTCAAGTTACTGTTTCCAAAGTATCTAAACTTATTTGTACACACTGCTAGTGGTGTCGGAGTGAATTCTGTAAGCTGTCTGCACTATATTAGAGAGTTTCCCTCAACGTTTCTCTTCTGTTTTGTTTAATTAAACTGGCGTACTGTTCATAGCCGCCTCACGTGTCCGCCTCTCCTCATTTTACGAGTCCTTCCACCGGAGCGTGGACCTATATCGCTCGGTCAGCACGGTCCTCTCAAATGATAAATTTTGTTTGTTGACCTATAACGCAAGCGAGCCTGTGACAGCCGGTCGCTCTGCTGTACCCGGTTTTGGACTTTAAAAAATTTCATTGCATTGAGACATGCTGCTTTATACTCCTTTCACCCCTAAGCTAGACTGCAGTCGGAACTACGTGCCCACCAGACCAATGAGCTGCCTCCCTTTCATCACCAGATCCGGTTCTCTGCTTGCGGGTATGAGTGGGAGCGTGATCAAGTGGCGGAAGAGAGATGTATGACTGGTCCAATGAGGACGTAGTTTCCACCGCAGTCTTAGCTTAGGGGTGAATGGAACATATTCAGCGCGCAAGATGGCCGCCCAACTCCGGCCTCCCGAGAAGTTGACGTTTACAAGACGGCCGCTGTCTTCATTGGCCTCCTTGCTGGAGACCCTATGGGGAAGAACCAGCGTGCACTACCATGCGCCACCAAGCTTCATCGACGGCTGCCTGTACGCGGAGGGGCTGGCTTTTCCCTTCACGACGGGTGCTTTCGGTGAATCGTTGTGCTGTGAAATCATTTGTTTCTCTTACGGTGTTTTCTTCTCAAAAAATGCTTTCATCCCAAACGCCGGTGACCTCAACAGCAGCTGTTCAGCCGACATTCTCCTTCGACTGGAACTATTTCAAATATGACTAACATTCCACCGATATGAAGATTTTTCAATATCATTTCTCGTGGATTGCTTGTGTGTTTCGGAAAATAAGTGTCGTGTTCTGATGTTCTTATCATTGTAGTCTTCCTGAAGCTATTGTTAGAAAACCATTAAGAAAGGGAGAGGAGTATATTTTTGTTCTGCTTTAATGGGGTACGGAAGCGAAATTTTAGCGCATATTTCTTTGTATAGACGTCGCCTCCTTTATGACAGCAGCTCACAAACAGCAGTCTTTCGTCCGTAAACACAAGAAAAACAATTTTAAAACGAACGAAACGATTTCCCAATACAACCTTGTAGTTGGGGGGCTGAGCGTTGTTAGAACGTCTCACTTCAAGGGCCCATCAGGATTAACGCCACGGCGTGGCGTGTCTGATGGAAGCTCGCGGGAGCGAGGGGCGCTTGGTGCACCTCTCAGTTCTGGTACACCATACCTCGGGTATTCCCACTTGGCGGGATTGTAACGCATTGACGATAAAGCTGGTGCCACCTAGGGATGAAGATCGTGATTACGGTACCCCTGGCCGTGTATGGGCTCGTGACCTTGGGAGCGAGACGTTACGGGCAAATATCCCGAGGCGCATCACGCCAGCTCGATGGCTGATTTTGAAGCGTTCGCCAGAATCTGTTGGTTGGAACCTAAAATATAGCCATCTGCTGAAAATACAAGCATGTGATTTTCATTTACGGATATTATGAATCATATTTCACCCATTCTGAAGTGTTCTGGGGATATTTCAAATTTCGATTCTGTACTCCTTTATTGTTTTCCTTAAGGTTTTGTTAAAAGAGATATAAAAAAGAGAGGATGTAGTTATTGGCTTTTACTAGTTTGCTGCGTTGTCACGGACACTGTTTGTGCTAATTAAACCTAAACCTAAAAGTCAATCATCTTCGCTTCGTCGCCGGCAGGGTCCGCGCTGACCGTGAACCTTGGCCACTTTCCCGTCAGGGCACACCATCGCCTAGCCGCTCTAGCGGCACTTTTTAGATGTCTCCTGCTGCCGAAGAGCAGCCTTGATCACTGAATGTCCGAACCACCAACATTGTTGCCTCTACGTAAACAAATTACTACAGGCAGGCGGGTCAACTTGAGGGGAAGGCGTGTCCAGAGCTGACCCGCACGCAGTTGGTGCTATCCTCTTGAGGTGGCTACTGTTGGCATTCGTATACCATCAAGTGAACAGACAACTTCAGGAATCTACCATAGGCCGAAACTGCGCGCCCATAGAGTCTGTCCCACAGCAAAGGATGGTTGCCTCCCTCGTGCGGGGACGAGTCAAATGCATATAGACAAAAATCGGTCTGGGATCAGACGCGGCAGCCAAATAACAGTTCAGAGGAGTACTTCCTATCTTTTGCTGAGGCTCTGCACCAGCGGAACTTCAACAACAGTAGGGGAGTGCTTGCAAGCCTGGTTCCAAGACTGCGAGGCTGAATCTCGTGAATGCCCCCACTGACTCTACATGTTGCATGCTCGGCTAACCCGATGAACTGCGGCTGATATGAAGTGGTGGTGGGATGCTGTACATGACCATTGTAAAAATTGTTTGAAAACAGTACTATTAATCTTGGGTGCGTTGTCAAACACGAGTGTCCTTTGCTGTTTAAATATATGTCGCACTGAGCTTCCACTACGGTCTCGGCCGATGCCTCTGTCCGCTTTGTGTGTAAGTGGACCACGATCAGTATTACGTAACTCTCCAGCAGTACGGCATAATATAAGCTGTGTTTAGCGTTGCTTGGTATTCAACCAGTTGACCCGAACCTTCACCAGAGGCATTTAACTGGACTGCTACATGTCTTGCACCTGCTTACATAGTCTTAAATGTCTTTGTCAACACCGGGGTACCAGAAGATGGTGTTGGCCAAGCTCTTCATGACTGACCTGCCTGGATAGGTATCATGAATAGAGGCCGGATCTTTAGGAAAATGTCTATTTTGTTCCTTTGGTCCCATCTTTTCTTTTCTATCTATCAGTTACCACAGAAGACAAGACGGGGTCCGATGACGCACTCGCGAGAATGCGCACGCTCGCCACGTCTATCGGGCACGAGGTCTGTCCTAGATCCTGCACCAATGACTAAACGACACGCTTATCTGTTTAGCACAAACAGATGCGCCCACTTCCTACATCCCTTATTTCCACTTTTTTTACAGCAGAGTGCAGCCGGCTTAGTACTGTGCCCTGTGGAGAGATTGTGCAAATCCAACTTCTGATGCGCTGTCATCGCGCGACGCTAAGCAGAGGCTGGCTGCACTATCCTCCTCCACGGGGCGCTGGCGCGCCGGAGGCGGAGTTGCGGCCCGATAACAAAGCCGAAACTTAAAAACCCGTCGAATTTGTACGGTTTTGCCAGAAAGCCGTAAAATGCTTCGCGTGAAGCTTTCTATCGTTCAGCAATTTGCTGATTTAGTGCCTTTTGACGATGCTGGAGCAATTCTCTAAAATTGAAACTCATGCCCTAAGACCCAATAATAAAAAAGTTAATTACGCAAGAATACTCAACAATATAATTATATCGGACTTCAGTAATTTTCCTAAAAAAGGCCCCTCGGCCCAGGACCAAAACGACAGCCAAGCCTTTTTTCGTGCGACCCGTAGTTTTCGCAATATCGAATTTGTCCACCTTTCGTGAGACGACCCGTACAAAAGTGTGACTCCGATTTGCTTTTTCTCGAAGCCACTCCCGAGCTGGAAAACACTTCGCCTTTCGCACATAGAAAGACATGCGGCAAAATTCTCGAGCTGGAACTACGTCACGTGAAACCGCCCCATAGTGTAGACGCGGATCACCCTTCCCAACTTTGAAGACCGCAAGACGCCGATCGCCGTTCCCAACTTTGAAATACATTCAGGGACTCCAGTTGCGGTGCTGCCCAAAATTCTGGAGAGCTGGATTAAAACGCTGATCGCGATCCAACGAGGTGGTGACCTGAGAAGCTTTCAGCAGATAAAAGAAGCGGCGATTTTGAAACTGGAGGCTGACCGGCCACATCATAACAACACCGGCAATACTCCACCGGAATCGCCGAAGCGTTGAAATTTTCAAAGAACATAGCTTTATGAGAAGAAGAGAGACCTCACCTGGACACATCTGAAATATGAGGAAGAAAACAAATTAAATAGGAATACATATAGCGCATATTTTTTGTGAGTTCAAATTACTAGCGAGTTCCGTTTCTATTACCACGCACTGGCACCGTTCGAGTTCTCTCCCAGAATGCATCGCACTCGCAGAGTGTTGCACGGAAAACTGGACTCAAACGAACACGCCAAATGCACCGAGTGCAGAAGACTGATGCTGCCGCCATCTATGTTGTAGAAAGGTACCAACCCCAAACCGAAACTAGCGCCTTTCTGTTCGGAGTGATGGGTGGAATGCGAGAATGCAGTCGCTACCAACGTTTATCTACAAAACGTTGGTCGCTGCAACCTGTAGTTTATATCTGCGATGACTTTAAGCAACTCGGTTGTCGTGGTTGTCGTAGAGATAGTTACAGACGGCGTCAATTTCCGCAACCAGCTGTCTACAAAGCAGCCGGTTGCGATCTCTTTATATCCGCTTACACTGAAGAAAACTGATGATGCTGTCCGAGCAGAAGCTTGATCTGTTTGAGCATGGTATTATGCGTGAACCACTGAAAGGGTACGGCTTAAAACTAGTCTGTTGGAATATCCAGCAAAACTTTTCGAGGTACTTTCGATTTCGATCGTCATTACAGGTGGATCAGATATTAGCCTTGGTGAGGGCGTCGAGAACGAGAGCTTTCTCGAACAAAATACGACGGGGCAAGCAGCTGACGTAGGCAAAATGTTAAACATGATGATGTTGGCCATAGCCTCGGGTAAAGTCACCATGTGACTTTACCCGAGGCTTTCTCTGATGCTTATTAGGCAGTCACAAGTTTCTGCTGGGGAGTTTTTTCGACAAATGTTCAATTTTCACCCGCACACGGATGATGATAAACATCCCAGGGGCCGCTGATCCGTTTGTTCCTAGCATTTCTTTACACACTGGTATATTTCAGCGTCTGTGCGGCAACAGAGCTGACTTAAAAACCCGCAAATAAAGCACTGTTTGACAATTGCTTCCTTCATAAAGTAGCAGACGCTCACAATCTCAAGCTCGTGCATTTGCATTCACGTTGGCCGCGGGACGCGATTTCTATCTGAGAAGCTCCTTTTTTCTCCTTTCGGTTCCGGCGACACATCGTAGCAGACGAACTTCCGTCGTCTGCTCCCACCTCGCCGGAGCGAGGCATGACGGGATTGCATTTGGGCGCACTCCTGATTTTCTCGGTGCAGCGAGTGCATACACGCGTGGGGTGTCGGCGCTGAAACTAACTCGGAGAGTGCAACCACTCGTGGAGTGACGGCTGAAACGAACCCGCTCCACGCTGCGAGTGTGCACGTGGGCACGAGTGCCGTAAACGAACTCGCTATAAGTTTCCACTTCGTCCCTTGAGCCAAGTTTTCTCCACAATATGGAAAATTTTGCATGATTTGAAAACACAGTATGATCGCAGACAGCGAATATTAATTCGGGCTTCCTTTCGCTCCAATACGTGCCAAACGTAGCCTTCTAGGCGCCGACAGCTGGCGTCACGGGTTACAAGCGCGGAGGTGACGTGCCGCAGCGGGAGATGGCGACACTATCTCTTTGAGCAGCTTTGGTAGCTCCAAGGTCGGCGCTTCAGCGCTTCCAACCTGCCAAGGGACATGGCGGTACGCCGCCGCGCGTACTCTCGGTGGAACTTGCAGTAAAACGTGTACTGCATTCATAACTTTCATACGATGGCGGCGGCCGATTAGACAAACGCATGGAGCCACGAACCTCCTCTGCGTGTTCGGTGCGACAGCGGGTTCGCTCTTCGCCCGGCAACGCGACGGTTATCAGGCAAACCCCTCCACAATTATTAAAAAAAAAAAAAAAAAACTGCAAGGGTACACCTTTAAAGCTTTCTCTCTCTCTCTCTCTCTCTCTCTGCGATAACATTTCTCTCCCTTGTTTATGTCGCTTGGAAGTGCAGCCAACCCAGCCGCCGTCGGAACTCAAACAGTCTGAATGTCGCGCCGCCAGCTCCGCGAGATGTGTCTGAACCACCGACTAAACATATAAATTTTGCGTAGTGTTTTCACACGCGAAGCCGTTAGCCTGCTGCACTGGTGCTGCATTCCAACGGTTCCCTGTGCGCAATACTGCTTTTCTAGAGTCTTTTTTTTTTTGCGTCAACGACAGCCAACAAGCTGGAAGTCAGTGGTGGGACGATGCGCACAAGTGACGAGGGATCTACCGGCCGAGCTCCAGCGGATCGCCGATGAAGAGCTCGGCGAGGCGGACCAAGGCCGGGAGGACACGTTGGCAAGGCTCAATCATTTGCTCGACGGTAGGTGAAAATAGACAGATTCGTGTCTGTGTTATACCACGCGTCAGACTGCTCATACATCATACAAAAGACAGGTTTGCAAACACGAGTCACCGCCGTATCCGTGGCTCGAATGCCGCGTGCCATGTTTTCTCCTGAACTCACTGCGATGCGGCATTCGAAAAACTGATCTCGCTGTGACTTGCCCTGAAATCTGTATGTAGACTGTCTTTTGTATAATGTATCAGCTGTAATTTAATAGACCGATCTCACCAGCCAGTTTGACTACGCCACCGCTGCCGCAGTGCATCGAGGGAACCTTAGTATTTTTCCGCGTGGGACGACCTCCGGTGGAGCTCTACACGAGTAGAGTACAAGGCACGAGTGGCCTCGTGCAGAGCAGCCTGCCTCCTGTGAACAAAAAGTTGTGTCTGCGTCACGCATGTGCCGAAAGCTTTCTGAGATCGGTCATTTTGTGACCATACTCAGTACTTAAATTAATTTTGATGGGTGCTGTGCGTGATTTTTAAACCTTAGCATTATTTTTGTTAAGTATTAAGCGTAATTCAGACTCCTGTATCAGTCCTACTTTGGGCTTACGAAACGGAAAATCGACAGCCAAGGGCAATTTCTTGTGCTTTTCAGTTTCATGGTTTCGGAAACAATAATCACCAGGAGTGACCTAAGATGAGGCTAATTTTTTAAAGAAAGCAGTTTATGTTTTTAATTCTTAATGTATTTAATTAAGGAAGCTAGAATTCTTCCAGCTAACGTCGATCACGTCGTCACGCTTTTCCAGAAACCTATAAAGGCCCAAACAATGCACGACATGTTATGTCGTGCAGATTGTTTGTTAACAGGGAAGAGATACGTCACATTTTAATGTTAACAGTGAAAAAAGTGAACACTCACTCACATAAGTCAACAGTCAGTAAAAACTAGTGTCAGTAAAATAAGTTAACAGTGAAGTATAATAAAAAAAGTGTTTACATTGAAATATGTATAACATTTTCAGCAACTGGTTTGTCCAAATTAAAGTGTAATTGGCATTAAAACAATTAAAACTTGACCATTATGTTTCAAGCATTTTTGCTATACGTTGTGGTCGGTTTGCCTTGCGGCATACGCAACCCAGAGGAATAAGATGGAGCCAGCGGTTTCAAGAACACAGACACTCCATTTAATTGGACATGGAGGAGACGATCAATACACTAACACCGATACCGGTGGCGCTAGAGTTTGGGCAGAGACTGTTCGTGCGCTGGCTCTACTCCGCCTTATAAAAGCTGCGCGAGCGGTGTGCGCATGGCCGGCTGGATTCCGCCGCCACGCGGGAACGTTGGCCCCCTGTGCCCTGTAGTCGGGCAACTGGGCTGGGGAAGCCGCCAGGGTCCCCAGACGTCCCCCCCCATCAAACTTTGTCCACAAGGGTGCACACTTCCTCCCGGTCTTATGCAACCAGTCGTGAGCCAGAGCCATTAGCAGATCTGTTGCTGTGACGTCATGGGCCCCTTTGCCACGTAGTCCCCGCGGCAATCAATACTTTTTCCTGGTAACTGACCACTTCACGAAGTGGGTTAGGTTATTTCCTCGCGAAAGCTAGATTCTCAAATAATCTAGGAATGCCTTTTGCAAACATTCACTAGGTTCGGCTTTCCAGCACAGCTTGTACAGCGATAGTGCCTCTACCTAACGAGTGAGGTGTTCGTGGACGCATGCGCGGTGCTCCGAATTAAACACGAAAGAACTTCCCATACCACCCACAAGCAAACATCACGGAAAGGATAAATCGAAATCTAAAGATAACGTTAGTGGCCTACCACCGAGCGCCATAAAGACTTCGGCGAGAAACTGCCCGAGCTGGAATTCGCAGCCCGTGTGACCACTAATCGGTCCACGGGTCTCATTCTTGCTCCAATTTAATTTCGGTAAGGAGCTCGCGTTTCCGCTTTTTAACGGCCTCCTTTCTACAGAGTTCGGAGGGCGGGCTTCGCCTCTACGTGAAGTTCGCAGAGGACCTGCGAAAGCGCTTTTCTGACAACCTTCGATAGTCCGGAGAAAATCTCGACGTCGCCCGAGCGCAGCAGTCGGAACAGTACAATCATGGGCGACGTCACTTGCAATTCGAGGTGGGAGATTTTGTATCCGAGCACAAACCCACTGAGTGACGCAGCTCGAGGCTTCCGCAACCTCCCTCGCAAACAGGTGGGAAGGTCCGTTTCGCGTGCATGAAAATTGCTTACCACTCACCTACAACCAGTTCACTGTGTGTCTATGAAGAAACCGGACCTGTTCATGTCACCGACCTTAAACGATTTTTTGAAGCAGAAGGCGAATATGTCTCGCTGGACCAGAACGACACCGACGACAGTCCCGCGTTCTGGAAGCCCCTCGTCTCAACCAGGGCGGCGGTATAACCTGCGACGTTGGTGACATGAAACAGAGAGGAACCATTTTCTTGAAACCCTCTGGCTCCACGTTGGGCGCCATTGTGGTCGGTCTGCCTTGCTGCATTCCCGATCCGGAGGAATAACACGGAGCCAGTGGTTTCGAGAACAAGAAACTACATTCAATTGGACATGGACGAGACGATTAATACACTAACATCGATACCTGCGGCGCTTGAGTCCGGGCAGCGACTGTCCGTGAACCGCCTCTGCTCCACCTTATCAAGGCGGGGCGCGCGACGTGCGCGTGGCCGGCTTGACTCCGCCGCAACGCGGGAAAGTTCGCTTCCTGTGCCCCATAGTCGGGCAACTGGGGCTGGAAGCGTCAGGTGCCCACAACATGCAAACACAATGGTTTCTTATACACACTGCTGTGATGGGCCTAGTTGGTTCCTATTAAACAGGATAAAATAGCGTAAACTGGACAGGGACGACAAAAGGCGCACGTACGACAGGACTGGCGCTAACTTCACTAAGTTTATTCCATCATCCAACCAAGAAATATATACCATCGACTGCTTACATAACAACACAAAAATAGTTATACAATAAGATTATATGTCTACGACGCGTCTATCTTCAGATAAAGCCATACAGAAAAGATAACTCTTTGTCAATGAGACACACCGACGGCATGCTGACGCATGTCTCCCGCTTTTTCATATAAAATGCCTGTATAATTTCTCTCTCTGTCTTGTTCTTTGCTCTCCTCAGGAATTTAAAATATGCGGTGTAATATGCTAGGTGTCAAGTGTTTGGGAGAGCCTATTACAAAAAACTTAAAGGATCACAGAATAAAAAAAAGTGCTCTAGAATAGATGAACAAAAGAGTTCAAGCTGTGCCTAATATGCACAAGGCATCGCATAATTAAAAAAAGAAAGAACGATAGCTGGTAGGTTTGGTATTAATCTCCTTCTTTCGGCTCCTTGCAGGCTTGGCCAAGATATGAGCAATGCTTACTGGGCATAAAAGTGCTTAATGCGCAGAAAAAAGAAAACATGCCATCATGTACACTAATTGCACACGTGGGGTTGTTTACGAAATTACTTTTAGCTGTGGCCGCATTTACATCGGACAAACGAATCGGTGTTTCAATGAGAGAGCGCACGAGCATAATCTTTCGGTACAAAGGGATTTGGGTAGTCATCTTCCTGAGCAGGTTAAACGATGTGGGTGGGAACCGCTTTTGAAATTGACCAAGTTCCTGAGGAGAGCAAAGGACAAGAGAGAGGAAAATTATAGAGGCGTTTCTTTATCATAAAGCTGGAGGCAAGCGCGTCATCATGCCGTCGAGTGTCTCATTGGAGAATACTTATCTTTACATGATGGTTTTATCTGAAGATGGGCACTTGGTAGACATATAATCTTAATGTATAACTATTCTTGTGTTTGTTATGTACGCAGGCGATGATATATATTGCTTGGTTGGATGATGCAATCAATTTAGTTGGAAGTCAGCGCCAGTCCTGACGTACGTGTGCCTTTTTTGTCCCTGTACAGTTCGTGCTATTTTTATCATAGTTTCTTTTCTTTTTTCTCGGGAAATTTACTAATGGGGATTTACTAATGGAAATTTACTCCCTGTCAAATAAAATGATGACCTATCCGTCACTTGACGGCTTTGTAGACGCGATTACTTCTGTTGCAAGATAGTATTCGCGATAATTTGATGTCATGCTACAAAAGACTGTTTTTTTTATGTTCCCATACTTGCTATGGCCTGCATAAAAATAAATAAATATATCAATAAAAAAGGCCGACCCGCTATAGAAGTCTGACCACGTTGAAATACGTTGAATTCTTCTCCGAGTTTAGGTGTGCTAATTGTGCATTGGCTATCTTAAATTTTGTTACGCGTCGGTCCCTTTATGTTGCATGTGTGTCGCCAGTAGCTTAAGACTCTTTGATCATCTTGTTTTGATCCCATCTGAAGAGACTCGAGCGCGAGCGCACAGCGTAGTGAACAGCCAGGGCGCGTTCCACTGTGATGCTCGCGAGTAGAGAAATGAGTGAACGACCACGGATATCAAGTTCATAAAGAGCATGGATACCCCAGCTTACCAAAGCGCCACATCTCATACTTTATTACGTTGATGTACAGGTTTGGAAGGCGATTCCATCGCCATCTGTTTGTTCATAATTACACTAACCAAGAATGGGGGTTTGAAGGGAAGCCGGAATCCCAAAGAGATTGTGTGGTGGATCGATCTGCTACCGTCTAATTTTTGTAATTTTCGTATATTTTAATTTGGGTGCTGCGCAACTCTACAACAGCATGTTTGGTATAAGTTTGTTAACGACATAAATATATTCCTGCGCAATAGAGATTTTCATCCTCGGTCTTGGGGAAACGCGAACTCCTGCTCAATTTGATTTGCAGTGTTCCCGGACAAGAAAAAAGCTAACCGAAGGCCCCAGACGTCTACGTTTTCCTATCCTTTGCTTTGATAAGCAGAGGTAGGAATTGATGCTCACAGATGAGGCTCGACAGTAACGACGAGAAGGTGCTTGAGCGTGTAATAAAACGCTAGGATTTCGTTGAAAACAATGTGCAAATTATTGTGTCGTTGTCGCATTGTAACAGTTTTTCTCTACACTGTCCTCTGCAGAAGAACCGGAGCTCAATGCAAGGCGAGACAACGTGTTCCTTCTGCGGTACATCCGCTTAAGGAAATACAATATCGAAGGAGCACTGGCGACTCTCAAGTTCTATTACAAGAACCGTGCGGCATACCCTTCCATCTACGATAATTTCCTACCTTCAAACGCCAAGCCCGCTTCCAGAGGTTTATTTATGGTGCTACCAAATCCAGATGTTCATGGACGGAGAGTCCTGTTGATTAGATTAGGTGAGAAACGATTCAATCATATTGGCTTCCATTACCCTATGTTCTTTAACGCTATACGGTCAGGGATGGGAGAAAAAGTGGTTGCTCACAGGTTCCCGGAAAAAGTAACTTGGACGTTGTGCATGACTTTATAACGAGACAGGCTGATTCGGGTTAAACTTTGTGAAGGAGCGATAGACGATATGCGAAATGTAGAGCGCCATCTGGTAGTGTGCCGAGAACTACGTCAACTTGTTAGCGGCGTGAAAACGAAACCAGTGACCCAACCGGCAGAGAACTCCTGTAAACAAGCGACTGCGCTTCGTGCGGGAGAGATTCGGTGCCAACGCGTTGCTGCGTTCTGCTGCGGAAGCAGCGATAATCCTTCGATTCGTGCCTGACGTGAAAGCAAGCGTTAACAGGGTTAGCATTTTTTTTCATTTGTTTTGCTTCTTTGCACGCTGTGCTTTGACCAAAAAAAATTGTAAACGCTTACGCAACCCGTATGGTGAAACACTGCGACAGCTGAGGTGTGTTGTCGAAGCCGCTAAGGTGACATTTCGGAGCAGCTGGACTGAATGAATGGTAAAAGTGCGAGCACGCACCACAGAGTCCGCATGGACGTTTTGTATATTAAACCGAAAAACACTACGGACAAAACCTCCGTAGTGTTTTGGAACCAATGAGGGTGTATTCAGTAGAGAGCATTTCGTAAACCTGTTAAACAATTTTAATGGACAAAAACTAGGACTGTCTCGTGGTAATTGAATACTTCGGAAATCGTGCGCCAAAGTTTGAAATCCAGGGAAAGACGAAACTGCATGTGCATGCATGAACCATTCGCTGTTGTTCGTGTGACTGCATGAACGTCTTATGCAATGTTAATGGGCAGAATAAAACACCGCACTGTGGTCACAAAGAATACTTCCAAAATCGCGCTCTCAATTTTGGTAGCGTGCAGCTCCACTTAATTTAACGCTCGTGGTTTCGCCGGCCCAACGCCCACTTAGCTGTATTCGTTTTGTCGCCCGAGAACCTTTCAAGCAAAATTAGCAAAAATGCTTTGTTTTTATTGTTTCCATTATCAGCAGTCTCGTGGTTTTGTTTCTACGTGCCGTCAGGGAATGACGTGACGATGTATTGTCACGTGACGTCACAGTGTCAAGTAATGTCATGACATCACACGACTCACGGTGTCACCTGACGTTATTAAGTCGCGTGGCGTCAATGTGCAACGTGTCTTATGTCTTGACATGACAACGTCACGTCATGGTGTCAGCTGACGCCAGGAAATAAGTGACGTGATGCGCGGCGTGACGTCCGTGTGACGTCGAGCGGAGTGGCATCAGTGTGGAATCGTTTGGCGGAGTAAAAAAAAAGAATACCGGGGAGAACTTTAAAACATATACTGACGTTATCGGACGGCGTTAGCCTATTTACAACGATTAAACTGGGCTCTAACCTCGTCACTAAGTTTTATCAAATTTATTTTTGTGGTGGATGCAGTAGTGTTAGTCTTCGTTTATCGTGATGCAAATGCTGCTAGTTTACTGCATGTGGACGAGAAAAGGGCTTCGAAGCAAGGCAAAAATATGGCAGTTTTAATAATCCACGCCACCTACCATCAATGCGGATACTTATTGTTAACAGTGAGTAACCAAAGCTGAAAACACTTTGTTTGGACAGCCACAAAACGTTCTCAGCGTTTAACAGCGAATTATATACACTTGATGTGGCTTCGTTAAAGGAGGTTTCTAAAACACCTTTAAAACTAAACGGGAGAGTTTGTGGATAAAATATTCTTGGAGATTTAAAGCGCGGTTATGTGGAACAGAAAAGTCAGGAGACATGGAGGACGTGTTTCTTTTCTCTCAAATCTTTAGCGGTCTTTTTTGTTGAACGTCACGTTCGATTACATCACTGCTTTGGTTCATTGCAGTAGCTAAAACTTCGATATAAGTGGCGGCAGAAAGCTGCCCTGCAGACGTCGGGTGTAGCAACACCGGTGAGGCCAACGTTATTTCACGACCTCCTTTTTCTTTTTCTAAAACGATGTTAGAGTTACAGCTGTTAGTGAGACACTTTGCGGTTTCGCGCCGTCGACCGCGCTTCATGTCTACGCTGGCCATTTTAAACACTCCGCCAAAAAATTCCACGGTCCCCTGATGGCAAGATATCGAGCAAGCAAAATAACATGCATGGTCATGCGGTAGCAAGATAATGCATGCACGGTCAGTAAAATAGTTCCTGCCGGACAATCTGGCAGTGCACTGGGATAAGTGTCCATTTGACCGAGAATAAACACAACCAACAATTCTCGGGAGATACGCAGATGAATCCACCTTAGAAGTTTACGATGCATTCTGTATCATAAAGCAAGTGGAAAGCAAGTGCGTGAGTGCCCCGTCAATGCAACTGACAAATATAGTTTTCTTTTCTGAACGAATAGCCAAAGACACGGTTATAATAGTGTTTTTTTTTTCAATAAGCCTTCATTTGAGAGTGCACTTTTTAGTCTACTTCTTTGTCCCAGTTTATTTGGCGCTTTTTGATTAGCACGTGGGACTATTTGTGGGGGGATCGGTGGCCGAGTGGACCAGCGCACACCAGCTCGGAGCACATGGAGCGAAAGCTCGCGCTGCAGAACCCAAAGATCCTGGGTTCAGTCGCCACCCCTGCCCGTTTCGATCTGGATGAGCATCGTATCAGCGTGTAGTCGTGTATCACTACTGCGTGGTGCACGTTAAAGACCCCAGGCTGGCAGTCGTACTGCACTGGCTAAATTGCTTATCTACAGTGGGTAACAACATCGCTTTGTTCTGGCAGACTAACCTCCTGCTGTATAAAAACAACTAACGACAAATTTGTTTTTTGGTACTATCTGTACCGAAGTGACGTACAAAAACACGCTCGCCTCTTACGCAGACAGCTGAAATGTTCTCTACTTAATACACCCTCATTGGTTATAATGTTATGCAGTCCTCGTCCGGTGTGTTACTCGGTTTAATACGAAGCGCCTATGCGGACTCTATGGTGCGCGCTCGCACCTTGTGAGGTCGCTCTATTATAATCCGAGAACGTATTCCGAGAAGAACGTTTGGCAATATGTCAAGCGTTTGGCAATATTGACAGCGGACGCCCTGCGCCTTATAATAACGAGAGATGTTCTTTCTAGTGTTGGGAGGAGCCCTTAACAGCAGTAACAGTGAAGATGCCGGCAAGCTGGTGAACGTTTAACATCTTGGAACACCCGAGACTAGAAACAAAAAGTGGAAACACACACAAACCGGTCTCACTAGACCTTATGCTAAATTGCTTGGTGGTATGACAACACTAAGGGCGTCGCCATTTTAATACAAATACTGAGTGAACTCCAAAACGGATATGCAAATACTGGGTGAGCTCCGAAACGAATTCTGAAAAGATAGAAGACTGGAAGATAAGTTATTCGTCACCACTAAGTATAGAAATAGCAATAAAAAAACAAACTCTTTTATGGTTAGCTTATTTGGACATCAAGGGAGCGTACGATAATGTGAGTCAGGAAAAACTCTCGGGTCAGCTGAAGGAGTAGAACTTAGGTGCAAATTTAATAAGATTTCTTCAGCAGGTGTACACAGACAATAAGGTAGTTATAACGTGGGAAGCAAAACTACACAACTCACAGCAATAAAAAGATTGCTCAGGCAGGGCTGTCCACAGTAACCTCTGCTCTTCGTGATATATTGCAGTGAAATGGTAAATAAAATTAAAGCAGAGTTACTTAGGCTTCGATGTGAGTTATACTGGAAGGAGGAAGAAATATAGTACAGGTAATACCAGGACTGATGTATACGGATGACATAGTACTTATGGCAGATCACCAGGATACGTTACAGGAACTAGCTGAAATATGTGGAGACAAAGGCGATACCTTGGGCATGAGTTTTAGTAGTGACAACTCTGTAGTAATTGTGTTTAACGACGAAAAGAGGGAACCCTGAGGATGCAAGACATTGTAATAGGCCATGTTGGAAAACACAAATATCTGGGGGTCTGGCTTAATGAGGGAAGGACATATCTAGAGGAGCATGAGGAGAATATAATTAGAAAAGGGAAAATAAATTAATCTATTATGGAGCTCAAGGCACCATATGGGAAGGAGTGATAGTACCAGGTCTGTTTTTTGGCAATGGGGTACTGTGCATAAAACCACAGCTTCAAGCAGGATCCGAAATTTCACAAAGAAGCGTACGCAGATTGGCACTGAGAGCGCGTGGGAAAACACCAAATAAGGGAGAACCGGGGGACATGGGCTGGTGTCTTTTGAGAGTAGGGAGGCAATTAGTAAATTAAATTTGAACAAAGGTTGACCGAAATTGATGATACGCGGTGGGCACGGAAGGTATTCAAGTATTTATACATAAAATGTTTAATCACAAAAAGTACAAATCGAACCCAAAAGCTTACATTTAAATACCTACACACTATTGGTATGGCTGAGCAGACTATTTCAGTGGAAAAGGGAGTGAAAGAACAGAAAGAAAAATGTGCAAGGTAAGAATGCAGAAACAATCAGCTAAAACAATGTACATGACACAAAAACAGGAGATAAGACAGGAAAATGTGTTTCACAATTCACTGGCAAGTTTGAATTGAATTTGAATTTGAATTTATTTATCTCTCAACATTACATTGTGAGATGGGACGCAAGGGAAAAAGCTGCGTGGTGCAGCTTGAGGGCCCCTGCGCCCCTACACACAACAGCAGTGGGCAGGAACAGAAGAACATTTCCAATAAAAGTACACTGACACATTCAACGTAATGGGGCACCATGCATATTTCAGTTAATGGAACAGTTACACAATTCTTACACAAAATGTAGGTCTAACAGATGAAGGACATCGATAAATGTTTTCTTGGGGGTTGTTTTTATAGAAATATTATTATGCCAAAGAATGTTGAGATAAAGCGGTAAGTTATAACATATTGATTGGGCGCGATAAGATGTGCGGCAAAATGGCAATGACCAAGCAATGTTGTGACGTATGTTATATGCGGGTGTGTGACGATTGAGTTTAAACATACTTAACACTTTACTCTTTGAGGCGAGAACGGAAGTTTTGAGGACGAGGGCGAATAGGGCCGAACTTTAGGAGACAGATACATTATGTGCTGTCTGCCATAATGAGAGCAAGACACTAGAACACTTGGGTTTTTAGTGCACGGGCTTCGCCCTGCCCTCCATGAAGGGGTAACAGATTTGCCCGGGGCCCTGAGTTATGCTATCGACGATGGAAGGACGGAAGAGAAAAGGATTACAATCACAAAGAGGCGATTAGATGATTGGTCGAAAATTAACTAGGGAAAATTGAAGGATACACAACTGACTAGCACAGGGGAATGGCGGGACAGAGGAAAATTGGGACTCCCTGTCCCCCATTGGGTCCGATGCTGGGGTAATGCCGACAAGGATTGACCAGGGGAGAATTGGCGACCCCCTCGCCGGGGGCAAAAGGTGCGGGATGGTGTTTTTTAGTTTGTTTTTGCCCAATCCCCCAGAGGTCATCCTAATAAAGCCCACGTTGCATGGCGATAGTTAGGGAAAACATTGGCTTAGAAGGGCGGGAGGAATCATATGATTGTCTTTTTAGACTAAGGCTAGGTGGCTCAAGCTGCCGCCCGTTACAAAAAGGTATAGCCCTTAGCATCCATCCACCCATCCTTAATGTTGGCTAGCGTCGTCGGTACCAAGGTACGTTGGGGACATCGGAGACAACCCTGCGGGCAGCGTGCGATGGCGCGGCAGCTGTGTTTCACACCTTATGACCATGTAATGTGGACGAACAGTTTAAGCAACCTACGGCAATCGTCCGATGAAACTCTCGTAGGCCTGTGCACGCTGGCGACAACCTCGTCGAAGCAGCGGAGCAAGTCCTACGCCTTCGCTGTGGAAGCTCGCACACTGCTGGTTTTCGCCGGCGTGCACAGGCCTCCGTGAGTTTCGTCAGACATTTGCGGTAGGTTGTTTAAACCGTTCGTCCACAGTTCAAGGACGGAAGGTGGAAATCAAAGTTGCCGCGCCATCCCACACGGCTGTATAACACCAGAGCGCACGACACTTGAGCGCCGACATTAGAGCGCCGACAGTAGAGCGCCACGACGTTAGCGCGCGCGACACTAGAGCGCCGCGACGTTAGAGCGCGCGACACTAGAGCGCCGCGACGTTAGAGCGCGCGACTCGAAAGCGCCGCGACGTTAGCGCGCGCGACTCAAGAGCGCCGCGACGTTAGCGCGCGCGACTCGAGAGCGTGTTCGTAGAGCGCCCGTCACGAGAGCGCACAACCAGGGGCCTAATCTGGACACTTGCCGAAAAAGTCGGCGAGAAATTCGGCGGCTATGATTGGCCGGCGCCAAGGTCAAGTGTGGCGTTGGCCAATCGCGGCCGCCAGATTTCTCGCCGACGTTTTCGCCAAGTGTCCAGCTTAATTTTAGGGCCCCAGTTCAGCGCGAGTGGCGCGACCGGACCGACTACTTGTTCGGGCATCGCGTGTTTTATGTAAAATTGGCAGGGATTTATGCTGCGGAATTTAGCAATGACATTGCGAAATGAGTCGACGAAATGTTTCCGTGTGACAAGCCAAAAGTGTTAGAAAAAGCTAAAAGAAAAAAAAATATCTGTAGCGTGCATTTTTTTCTCTAATTTTTTAACTTTTTTCTAACGTTTTCTATATCAAAGCACTAATGAAGGCTTCATTAGTTCTTTGATTTTGTATATCACAGATTTGCAGGGGAGGTTGTCCTGTATCAGTCAAAAGGCTGGAAAAATCTGCATCCGATAAAATAGCGCTGAGCTTTCCTTCGATGAGTTTTTTACTGATACTTTTTTAGCGGTGGTCTTTCTTCATTACGGACATGGACGTCAGAATACCATTTAAACTTACGCGAGGGACGTCTAAATAGCCACCAAATAGATCGGAGCCTAAATGCCTGTCAGGAATAGACCAAATTTGGCAAAAAGTAAACTATTCATAGACTAACGTTGTTGAGTCTGTTTCCTATTATAAATACTTAGGTGTTCACGTCGACTAGCATCTCTTCATGCACTGCTGTGCATGTTTTTTATTTTTATTTTTTTGTGTGTTTCATATGTGATGTACTTATCCTCCCTTTGTGTAATGTCCTTCCCAGAAGGACCTTTAAGGTATTTGAATAAATAAATAAATAAATAAATATCCGAGATGCGCACCGCAGCAATGTGAAGAAATCTTAGACTCGCTGCTCCAATCAGCTGCAACCTTTCCCGGTACCTATATGCCCCAACCCACTCCCCTGCTTCCTTTTCTCTCCGATGTCAGTAAACAATTGGTTAGAAAGAGTCGTACCCGTCTTATTTTTATTTTTTATTAAAGGCATATTCAATGAATCAAAAATCACCAATGCTTCAATCCGATGAGTCGCACAATTTTGTTCTGTTTGTGGAGCCGCGGGTACACCACACATTTTTCGGTGTTTGCTCAAATGGGGTGCGCTCTCGTGTCGCGCGCTCAACTGGTTGTCAGTGTTGCCACACCTACTGATTTATCAGTACATCTACTGATTTTTCCAGAATTCTGCTGATTCAGTGATAATACGTGCGTGCGTGCGTGCGTGCGTGCGTGTGTGTGAGAGAGAGAGGGAGAGAGAGAGAAAGAGAGAGAGAGAGAGAACCAAACGCGGGTGGATTGGTGTGGGTTAGGGCAGAGCGTATAGACCGTTTCACTGAAGAGGGCAAGAGAAAAGGGGAGGACTGCGGCCTTTCCTCCTCTGGCTGTGTAGAAAGAGGAAAGTCCCGGATGAGAGGCCGCCGGTGCTGCGTCTGCTGCTCCCCAACTTCGTTCGCGCTTTCTTTTCTGTATTCAACCTCTGCAAGCTTAATTAGAGCCACGGGCTTCGATGGCGACAGTTCCCCGGTCATCGGGACCCCATTGCTCGGTCATGGGGTGCAAAGAATAACGAACAGAAAGCGTCGAGGCCTGTCCGAGGACCTACGTAGCATCGCTTACGGAATCCGGCAAGGCGAGAGCGGCTGCAATGTCTTTAAGGTCCATCACTTTCCACATGGCCCCGGTCTCGGCGGCGGTGGATTTCGTCCGTAAACCCGAAAAAGCGTTTCCTCAACGCCATCCTCTCGACTGTGCTGGGAGCATTTTGCATGGGTGGAGCGCGCACCGAACACTGTACCGCCGATGAGCATGGGGCAACGCTCGCAAAGGTGCGTGCCAGTTTTCTTCGTGATAATTTGCTGTCTTTCAGCTTGCAAAATTTTGTAACTGAATTTATCTTAATATTGATAATTTGCAGTGGTGACTGACTCACTTATCATCCATACAACACTTAGTTGAAGGCTCATTTCCGCCGCCGGGTGAGGCTATAAATTGTTGAAAAGGTAGTTCTATCGGTTTCCTGAATCGCGATCTCCTGCGCGATACCACAGAGCCGGCAAAAGCGCCTCCTTGGAGTACCGCTGGTGGGTTGTTTCCGTTGATTCGGCGCTTTGAAGCGCTGGATAGTCGCTGCAGGGTACGTCTCGTGTTGCGATGTGCGTTTTCGAGCCCAGTGGGCACGTTTCTTTGTTCGAGTCGTGGCATCCGCCAGTGCGGCGACGGGGAGAACAGCGGCAGCGAACGTGTCAGCGATAGAAATTAGAGGTTGGTACTAGAAATATTGCATCAAATAGTAAAATAATTCGTGGCTGCCTTGAGGCTTCCGGCGATTCGATATAAGTACATTTAGAACGTCTTCGTCGTTCATCCAGAAGGAAATACAGAATAGCGGACACGCAAGATAAAAGCAGCGCGGCAAAACGATCTGTAGCAGCTCCGGGTGTTTACAAAAGTTAATTGAGGTTCCCGTTTCGTGTATCGCTTGTTGATTACTACTAACCGGCTACGTTGAAATAGGCCCATTGCATGCAAAAATTGATGAATGGTTCATCATTTCCCCTCCGACGGAAAGCGATGGAGCTTAAATACTTTGCAGCCGCACTCGCCTTGCCGGAATATATGCAGCTTCACAGGTCCTCGGACAGTATTGGCGCTTTCTGTCCTTATTCGTGCACCCTATCACCGAGCAATGGTGTCGCGATAACCGGGGACTCTCGCCATCAAAGACCACAGCTCTAATTAAGTTTGCGAGTTTAAACAGAAAGAAAGCGCAAACGAAGTTGGGGCACGGCAGACGCCAACACCGGCCAAGCCTCTCATCCGGGACTTTCACTCTTTCTGCACAGCCAGAAAGGAGGAAAGCGCCGGTAGCCCCTTCCCCTTTTCTCCCTTGCTGCAAAATGGCGCTACCCACGATAAAACGGTCTATATGTAGAGAGTTTGGTCAATGGGAGGCGCGGGCAGAGCCAGGGCGTGCGGCAGACTCGGAAAGAGGGCTTGGCATGCTCTCTTGACCAACCAGAAGCCGAAAAGAATCCCCTAGCGGTGGTAGCGAGAAACGGTTCTGATCAAAGGTCTATGTTCGTAAATGGTTTTAATAAGCGCGTAAGAGTGAAGTGTAGTAACTCTTTGTGGTTGAAAATAGGGTACACGTGTGCTTTTGATCATGATCATGCAGAAAGATGTAAGAAACGAATGCGCCGCTCAACTCTGTTTTGCTCGGACAGAGTGTGACCGCTCGGACGGCAGATTCCCGGCCCTCGGCGCTTGGCGTACGGACTATGTCGATCGTTCCACTAGTCGCACTCTTCCACCATCATTTTGGATGAGCGTGATTGAAACATCACGTGTACCATATTTTCAGTCATTGAGAGTTACTCCAATGCAGTTATCAGGTTTGTTTCTCGCGACCACCGCCAGGGTATTATTTCCGGCTCCTGGTTGGTCACATTCGAATTTCTGAAGACGCCCTGGGACACGCCCAGCCCGCTTTCGGCCAATGGCGCCTCCTCATTTGTCTCCTATACTTCCCAACGAATGGCCAAACTCTCTACATATACGGCTCTGGGTTAGGGGTGTCGCGAACCGGCCGAGGTTCGAGTTCGACCAGGTTCGACTTTTTCGAACTTTTAGTGGAAAGTTCGTCGAACCTTGTATTGAGGTTCGACTCGTGTGCGCATGCGCGACAGGCTGGCCAGTTGACTTCGGATTGAATGGTGATGGCTAAGGAATGAATTAAGGGCAGCACTGATTGGTTATTTCAGTTAATACAGTACAAACAATTGAGTTATCAACTTCTTCAGTGATTATAATTAGTTGCTTTTAATTGCAACTGTTCTTAAAATTGAAACAACCTTTTGCATAAAAAAAAATTCTCCAAACCTAGACATGCTTGTATCGAGGTCTGGCCACACTGTCCACAAAGTCGAACCGGTCGAATCTGGCTAAAAGTTCGAAGGTTCGCCGAACCGGTTCGACCAAGTCGAACCACGAAAGTTCGACTTAAAAATCCGGTTCGACAAAAGTTCGCGACACCCCTAGTGTAAGTGTAGAAAATGGGAAAGGGAGAGGAAGGCTTGTCAAAGCTAGAGTCACTACAGAGTGACGGCACGGTCGGCCATCTGAAAGGGCGCACATCGCTTTGAGCCTTTCATGCCGTGCCGTATGCATCGCGGTTCGAGCGATTTTAATTGGCTTATAACTTTTGAAATAACGCGAAGTTTGCCACCATGATTTTTTCTCCGTGTTACTACGCTGCCTGAGGTATACTTCAGCGCAAGATTTCGAACAATAAAAAAATCATTGGAGGGACCTTCCCGCCCTTCCCTAAACACCTCGGCATATGGGAACTCTGAAGAAAAATTCTGGCAACAAATTTTACACTCAAAGAACAAGGAGTGTGAAACTACTTGATTGAGCAGACCACTAAGCGATAGACTAAGTAATATTTGGTAATCCCGTAATAGTCGTGCGGCAGCTGACTTTCGGCTATCGCAGAAAGAGGTCTTGGGAAATTTGACTTGCACACAGTTTCTACTCTTTTTCACTGCTCCTTTTTTGTTTTTTGTAGCATTTTTCAGATGTGATGCGCAAATAATCAATGCAATAACTGTACAACACAAGCAAGCTAATAGAAAAAAAAGACTACCGAAATTCAGAAATCTACTGATTTTTGGCGATTTTTCAAGCTGAAATCTTCTACTATTTTGTGGGGAGCTGTGACAACACTGCTGGTTGTGCGCTCTCGTGTCGCGCGCTCAACTGGTCGTGCGCTCTCGTGTCGTGCGCTCTAATATCAAGCGCGCTACTGTCGCAGCGCCCTCGTGTCGCGCGCTCTAACGTCGGCGTTCTAGTGTCGCGCGCTATAAAGGCGCTCTCCCATCCCACACTGCCTGTACGGTTGTCTCCGATGCCACCACCGTTGCTTCGGTACCAACGAGGTTTGCCAACATTAAAATGGCGACTCTGTCAGTGTTGACAGACCACCAAGCAATTTCGCATAAGGTCTATTGAGACCTCTGCGTGTGTGTGTGTGTTGTCCAATTTTTGTTTCTAGTCTCGGATGTTCAAGATGTTGGAAGCCCATAAGAGCTACCGCTGTAAAAGAAGTGTTTGCTTTTCCATGACTGATCCGCCTCAGCGTAAGATTGTATTTATTTTCGGTCAATATTCCAGGCGCTTGGATTGCGAGCCTTTATAACTCACAGCGAAGCTCAGCAGGCCTTGCATCTGGCTCTGGAGTTCCTGGCAGCGGACCCTTCGTCACAGACCGTTGGCATTTCTGTGCTTGTCGACTATGAAGGGTTCAGCACGAGTAAACGTTTGTCGGTCAACATAGGTTTGTTGAAGCAATGCGCGGAATTTGTGCTTGTGAGTTCCAATATTTGATGCTCTATATATCAGACCTTTATTGCGCATTAACCAAAGTTGATAGTCATTGAAATAATGAAGCCAGACTATAGTGGGACACGTCAATATTACGTCAGAAGCTTCTTTCATAGCCTCATTACCTCAGCCACTGTTCCTCCGCGATGCACAAATAGTCCGCTACCAAGGCACAGAAGTCAGATTACTCGTCACGGATATGTATTTCCTTGTAGGTCCGCACAGCGATTTGATACCAAGGCTGGTCCAGAATGGTTTTCTTTTGGCACATTCTGAACGTATCTGACTTAGTGGAGCTTTTTTCATTTCTAGAGGGAGTAATATTTCACATCCAGCAGAAATTAACAAAAAGTTTGTATGAGGAGTTAATTACTAGAATAAAAAAAGTATTTCTGCTGACAAATGAGTGACATTATCATCGAGTCCTTTACATTAGTATGATAGATGTCCATGTTATATGCGACGGGGTCTTGTAGAATCGGGTATTCATGTAATTCCAAACCGAAACGAAATTGTTACGACCACACGTAATATTTCTGTCGAGTGCCCAAATATACGCTGATGAAAGTAAGGTAATTGACCCCAAAATATTATTTAAATCACATTTCCGATTGTTAACAGTATGCACCCCATTTCTCAATACGCTTGAGCGGAGCCAAAACGCAAGCCTGTTTTCTGGAACGTTGTTTGGACTGCTTGAGCGCACACCTCTCTTGAAAGTTCTGATATTGCTCGCACTCATGATGGAACAGTGTATACCGCATCAGGTGGCTTCAAGGAACAAAATCAGGCTGACCATTTAAAGGTCAAACAAGCACGGCTTTTATAGAGTGGGCTTCGTATCAAGCTTTCGATATTAGTGCTCCTCGACCAGCACAGTAACTTTTCAGTGCTGAATTCATGCTCTTATGGTGTGTATACATGCGAGGGTGGATTTGATTCAGTTGCACTTTAGCAATAAGAAGCCGCTCGAACATTTATGTTTTTTCAATTCCTGTGCGCATAATTCAAGTAATTGAATCCGCTGATAACCTTAATTTCTAACTTTGGATCATTACGTATAAAGACGGCTTTTTAAGCCATAGTGTCTGACTCCATTGAGATATTGCTTTGGTCTCAGAGAACTCCTTGTTTCATCTGCAAACCTCGGTGTTTCTTTTGTTTTCGGAATGCTGGATGTGCGCCGCGAGCGTAGAGTTAAGATTTTAAACTTTTTCAAGTTTTGTTGCCTCCTTCTTATTTTGAATAGTTGTAGAGCAGGTGACCACCGCAGTGACCAAATCGGACTTTAATATTTGAATACGTTTTGTACTTAAAAAATATAAACTTGGACACAGTGCTCTGTTTATAATACATAACGTAGTATATGTTTTTAAACTTTCCGGTTCCCTTCACCGGCACATAGGTGTAAGCACAAAATGTACGTTCGCACGCCACCAGCAGTCAGGTGGCTACCTTTCGCTAAATATTTTAACCGGCGTCCGCCCGCCAAATCTACCAAATTTCTTTGATTCCATGTACAAACAAATCTTGTATGTATTCTACGTACATCTATTTCGTCACCAAAGCAGAGTCTTTAAAGTTCTTTTCACACATTACAGAAGTGTCTTCCATTCCGGCTGAAAGCCATTCATGTGATCAGACAGTCATTTGTCTATAACATCTTGATGTCAATTATTAGGCATCTTATCAGCAGGAAGTACGTCAAAAGGGTGAGTACTGCGACTGTTACAACCTAAACATAAAGAAACGTTTAATAGGCTGTGGATTGTGTACATTTCACAGCAAGCCTGGAATAACTCTAAATAGAAAGAAATAGAACCAACTGAACTTTTAACTGGTTCTATTTATAATCATGGCTCAACTAGCTCAGCTATAACCCGATGTACAGTGCTACGCACAAATTATATATAATTTATAAGTTCGGGCAAACTGCGTCTTCATTTATCTCCTAAATGTTGTATTTGTTTAGTTATATACTTGACCGAGAGGTGTCATTACTTGTCGTCTGTGCTTAGTCTGAGCGCAACAGTGCTGCGACTGATGCAGCAAAAACACAGGCAAAGAAAACAAACCTTTTTATGTTTTGTTTATGACGTGTTAATAAGGCGCAATATTCAGCAGGTCTCTTAATTCGGAAATGTGCTGCTCATAATATAGATCATACTCCATCAACGTAAGCTTCAATTTTGATTAACTGTATTATTATATGAACGCGGATAAAATTTGAGTAATTTAGGTTTGCTTCTTGTGGTCAAAAATATGTTTTAATACCAGGATATGCATCAAATATTGCTTTGTAGAACTGACTTTTTGCCAATATTTTTGTTTTGTTGTTTAGGATGTTCCAATGGGAAACTTGCTCAGCGTCATCGAAAACCACTAAATAGGTAATCTTCAGAAAGACTTTGTACGCGTGAGAAGCGTAGTAGTGCACTAAAGTTACCGCTCGTGGAGCAGGTACAAGGCTGGGGCTAGATAAGAGACGGAAAAATTGCGCGGGCGCCTTACCGCAACCGCTAGCTTTGTACGTGCTCCACGAGCGCTAACTTTAGTGCACTACTACGCTTCTCACGCGCTCAAAGTGTTTCTGAAAATCACTGATTTAGTGGTTTTCGATGACGCTGAGCAAGTTTCTAATTTGAACTATATGTCTATTTTCATGACTTAAAAAGTTCATTGACGAATTTTATCTAATTAGCCGACTGATTGTTACGATTAGCCTGCTATATTATGTCCCCCTGGCCATGTAACTCACCTGCGCAGCCCGCATTAATCTAGCTTTCATGGGTTTTTAAAACAAAATTCTGTTCAGCTTAAAAAAAGCACCTTGTATATATAAAGTAATGAAGTCGCACTTCGAAACGTTGTTGGAGTTTTAAAGCATTTAGTGAGTCGACGTTTCGGCCTGAGACAAGCCTTCTTCAAGACTGGTACCCAAAATCGGTTACAGAGCTGTTTTCGGTTTCCACACCTGGGTCGCGTCACGTGTCAGATCACGTGCAAAAATGCCCAAGTAAAAAAAACGCTGCTACGCTCCATACCCACTCCACGCCCGGCCGCAGACAGACGCCGCCAGCCATCGGAGGCTACCATATAGATATATTATGAAGTGGTCGGTATTATTATCCGTGTATTTACCGTACATTCGAAAGAAATGTAAGCAATCGTAAACAATGTAAGAAGGGGCTCTTATAACAGACGGTAAAATCGCGCGGCCGCCTTATCGCAACCGTTACCCTTTTACCTGCTCCACGAGTGGTCTCTTTAGCGCTACTACTGCCACGATATGCCATCACTAATATGACAATCAGATGGGGCTAGTTGGTACTGGGAATGGGATGACGAGACTGAGTGGTTGTTAGAGATCAGTCGCGTCTTTTGCTATGTCCAAGTATTCTAGCCAATCTGCTGTCCTCCCGGGCCTTGGCGTTCCTGGCGCATCCCTCTGGGCCTCCACCAGCCCCCCCCCAAATACCTGATCCCGAGAAGACTAATTAAGTTTCCTTCTCCTCCTCAGCCTACTTCGTTAAATGCACTTCACTTTTATTAACACGGAAAGAGTTTCGTGAATGACTAATACCGTTTCTAACTTGTATATAGTGACTGCATTAATACAGTGTAGATTTAACAGCATAATGTTCACGCTCATGTTCCTTCACATTGGTGTAGTGATGGTCAACATTTATGATAGAACCGCTTTTGTTGGGAAGCTTGCGAAAGCGCGGAGTACCTAGAGCAACGAATTTGACAATTTTCCGAGATGTCGTCGATTCAGCGATAATGCTAATCTTGCCACGCGAGTGCACAAGCGAGCGTGTTTTTCGGTAATGAATTATTTTCGTCAAGCAGATCCACCTTCACGGAACAAACTTTGAAGATCTGCACAAGGAACTGCCCGCTGATACGCTGCCGGAAGAGTACGGAGGCTGCGGACCTGCCTTAGACTTCGACGCCTTCTGGAGCCTCGTGGATGCGCAAGAACCGTCCTTTGTGGAAAGTAATGGCTATGGATATCTCAAAACAAAAGAAAAGGAACAAGGTTCGCGAAATAAAGAGGATAGAAATTATTACTCTCTTGTGGGACACCTGCCACTTTTTTGGCAAGTGAACACCGACGAAAAAACAAAAACAAAACAGTAAAGAGATGCGTTTAAATTGACAATGTCTTTTGTATAAATTTATGTATTTATTTGTTATTTTTTGTAGTCACGCGACAATGTCCTTGTCCCAATAAATGAATGGCGAAAGCACGTCTATTTTTTGTCATCGGTTTTCTTTGAGTCATTGTCATATGCTTGGTGAAAACATGACACCAAGATGTCGACATCTAGTGTTCAATATTCGGTCTTTTGTGTTTATGTAATACATTAGTGCGCTCCGCATGTACAAGGGGTATGGAGTTGCACATGTGTGGTCGCTCGATCATAAACGCAAGCACTGGCACTAAAGCGAGATCGGTGCTCGTGCCGTGCTCTGTCCAAAGGCTTCAAACACGTTAAGTAGGGAAATAAAAAAAGAGAGGAAAAAAGGTGCTATCTTACAAGCTCTTTTTATTGTTAAAATAAGTTCCATCGTTTCTGATCTTATAAAACCTCGTGAATGCTTCCTCTCCATCAGAATGAGCGTGAGACCGAGGCTTTCTATTTATGGAATTAATTGTACGTATCATACGGACTTCGTCTGACCACTTCTAGTACGTTAGAGACTTTCCCCTAGAAGTATAAAAAATGGAAGGGGGATGGGCGTTTCTGTGACAGGTTCACCAGGCGTTGCTCTGGTTAATCATATGTGATGATACGTCACACTAACTTGAATGCAAATATGGATATTATTTTGATTAATTTGCAGGGTTCTTTTTCGTAGTACAGTGTTTCCTAAACTACTGACAGAGACTCCATAGGGGGTAACGACAGACTCAGCGAAAGGTCGCGACGAAACTTGGACACTTGAAAAAGATGTGAACTTGGCTTCTCAGCGGTGGCGTTCATGAAAACAAAGCACGGGTCGCAGCTCACCATGCAGTCGGAACTGAGAGTTGCGTAGTTCAAACTCCGCCCTCGTTTTGAGGAACCGTGCTCTATCGAACGAGCTCACTTTAGTCACGATGAGCAGTCTTTCTTGCTGGCATGTGTGCACTTTGTTTTCTTTTTGAAGTGGTATTGAGCTGATGATTCGCTTCCACTATATTAGCTCTCAAATAAAATTTCAAATTCAGTTTTCTGCATAATTGTTCATGTACTGAAATCGAAAAGTCTGGGTCATCACAAAGCGCCGGGGAGCCGTGGCACGACATTTGACTTTTTTTATGGGTAGCAGGGGAGCAAAGTTTGTGAACTGCTTACAACGCAGTTCAAAGCAGTTTAAAAAGGACATTACATAAGAAGGGGGCTGAAAACAATGTCAAATAAATATAAATAACAAAAGCACGAAAAACAATAACACTCGCACTCCCGCGAGCACGATGCCCGCGAGTAAACCTAGAAAACGCTACATTGCAGTGCAAACAACAAACAAACAGAAAAAAAAACACAAGAATAGATAAATAAAACATTACCGCAAGTTTAGTCTTATTACACAAAGTAAAACCATAGTTGATATAAAATATGCAACTTAATGCATTATATAGCTTCTCTCAAGCAGCCGCCACATCCAAGGCTTTGGAGGCGGTAGTACAACTAGACGAGATCTGTCGGCAGCAGCCGACTGTGTCCTCACACGCTTTTATCGATGCCAGCAGACAGATACGAGGGGCGAGTTTGTAACCCAGCTCTTTGCATAAAAGAGCGGCTCCCAAATCTAATGTTCTTTGGCCATACATTGGTTTATGTGCATGCAAAATTTCAGTACAGACATAACATATGCAGAACTATTGTGTTATTTAATATCCAGAAGCTAAATATGCTAAAGTCTAAAAATCGTATGCTGTCTGGTAAGTACAGTACGTTGAATACTCGAGGTTTGGAGGAAAAAAGAACCTTGTTTCATCACCGTAAAAGTAAACTACGCGTAACCGAATGCTCCGTCTCCTGCAAAGTTTATTGCTAGCGATAGAATGGCTGTGTGCACCGCGAACAGGCCTCGTTTTTTCTTTCAAACTTTTTTTAAGAGCTTCAGTGTTTTGACGTGTGGACTATCTATGCTATGTTCAGGTGGCTCTTGAGGATTCTACCAAAAGACGTGCGACGCGCGGAAAGATACACTTGATCTAGGAAACGACCCTGCCACTTCGTCAAAACAGTCGGAGTGCCGGCGGCCAGCCGCGAAGGGTTGTATTCGATGACGTACAGACACCTCGATCACGTATGCTGCCGAAAGCGTAGCCCTCAAGGGCAGCGCATATTGTTGAAGGTTTTAAGAATCTAATTTGAAAAACGACAGTGGTCGAGAATAAAACTTTCCGGCTTTGACAACGCTTCACCAAAGGTTCGGGCAAAGACAGGAGCGAAACCATACTAATTGTAAGTTGCGACATCGGTGCAATCAATGCATCGGTGCAATCAAAAAAAAAATTAAAATTGAGCTAGTTTCAGTCGGTGAGGGAAGATGGCTGCGCACTGGTTCGCCCTACTTGACCCAGTCGGCCATCCTTCATTCATCCGTCTATACATCCAGCACAAGGCCGTGAGGAGTGCAGCTGGCGGAGCCAGCGGAACTGGCAGAACGAGCTGTCGACGAAACGTCGCAACGTCTGTCGATGAAATGAGCGGGAGCTCGCTTCCACGAAACGATCTGTCGATGAAACATCGCAGTGTCGACGAAACGATTTGTCCATGAAACGTCGTTCGACGAACTGATTGTCACCGGTCAGTAGACCCTTTAAAAAAATTCCAAACGCCCGCGCTCGCCGCTTGCGGCGAATGATGGGAGTACTCGGCTGCGCCCTCCGCCATAGAGCAGTAGAACTGAGGGGGGGGAGTATCGAGGCTCGTCGTTCCCCACTGGTGAGATCCGGAGTGGGCACGGCCCCCCCCCCCCCGGGCATGATCCTTACCGACGTGCTGTTTGCGTTGCACATGTAACGGAGACTTCCTAGTTAGTGGCATATAAACAAAATGCAGAAGTGTCTAGCGTTACGTCCGACGTAACCCAAGTTACCGTCCGAATCTCCGCCTTCCCTAGGTTCGAGCGTGGGAGAGAGAGGGAGGGCGGGGGGGGAGGGGGTAGGTATACGCGTTTCGGTAAGCTCCGTCCGGACGTAACGCTAGCCACAGCGAACAAAATAAAGCACAGAGCGAGGGACACATGGCGATATACATACGCTGCCAAATGTACCCCCTAAAATAAACTACTGATAATTGCCGGTGTAAAAAAAAAGCGCAAAAAAGCACCCCCGGAGAACTTCTCGTACCCCCCCTCCCCAGGAAGGCCGAAGAAGTCTACGCCGCTGCGCCTCATCGTCTTTCCTCCCGCTACCACGTGGCATACGATAGCGAGCGTAGGTTACCCTTGCTGCTTTCATTCGAGCACCCCAGAGCCGAGTAGCCGAGTCGGATCGCCGGACGAGCGACGAGCGCAGGGGGGGAGGGGGTCTGCCCCTTTTCATCCCTCTCCTTTGCACCGCACCGCCTCTGTCGTCTGCTGCGCCAACGCTTTGTCGAACCAGTCGAACCCTGCCACGGTCGCGGTTCAAAATAACTGGATTCTGTGACGCACGGGCGTGAACGCCTCGTACGGCGAATAACGCATTCAAATCACCTTTCACGATGCGTTTACGCTGCCACAGATACGGCACGGATCCGGCGACGTACGACGTTCCGGCGAATGGGCGGGAGATGGCGGATGGCTGCGACGGCTGCTGGCAGTGGCTGCCGCGACGCGCGCAGTCGCGGAGGTGCAACGAGGGAAGCGCGTGATGCTGCACCGAGGTTCCCGAATTCTACTGCCGTCGTTGGCGCTCTACGTTTTGGCAACGGGTCTATTCGCGTAGTATCCGGGTGATAACCTCGACCGTTCCAAAGCCGAGTCGCGGATCGTTTACTCGCGATGTCACGTGGTGTTACCCGCTGACGTGAGAAGACACCGAGTTACACGGGTAAGATTTGGAACATGGTCTGTGACGTATGCGCCTCGCGGCGTGGCGTCACTCGGATCTGCTCGGTCCAGATATTTGCTCGCGGTGCGCCCAGTCCCGCCTGGCGGCGAGCTGACGGAAAAGCAAATATGGCGACCGTTCGTTGGGTCTGTCCGGTTTTGGGTACGGTTCTGTGTGCGGCTCAGAACGCTTTCTCGGGAGAATGTTTTAGTGGTCTGCTGAAAGTTATTCGTAGTCCCATGAGTGACACGGAAGGTGGGCGGGTCTCCCACAAACAACGACGGCGGTGCCGAGAGACGGCGGTATGACGCCGAGCGAGATTGGTTTTTGGTAGTTTGAGTTCAAGGTAGTGAATCTGTTTGCCGGATGTTACTGCCACAGCCAGGGCCAGCCTGCACCATCATGCGCCCTGGGCGAAGACTCCGGCCACGGCCCCCCCCCCCCCACACACACACACACCACTATTTTTATGTTTTTATTCGCGTCTCCAGCTTGTTGCTCGACCCTCTCGCGGCAGATACAGGAAGCACTCCAGAGAGGCCATGGTGAGGCTCCCCACGGTTTTTCGGCTCAGCGGGCACGGCGGAACTGCCCCGTGATCATGGCTCGCCAACAGTCATTGCTGAATGCAAACAACACACTTTCACTGCTACCAACTTGGTGCTTGAGGCGTTATGAGATTGTACCCACTCTGCTAGAGAGTTCCGGTATTGGTCGAGTCGGTGCTCCTCCTAAGAAGAGGTTGCGAGTACACATTCGTCAAAATCGTAACACCGTCTTCCAGCCTCTCCAAAAGGTACGCCGCTGGGGCAATCGGAAATGAAGGTTTATATGGCGCGCATAGGCCGTACGGTCCCTTTCGACTTTTGTGTATGAATCTGGAAGTGGGTCATTTCATTCCTGACTTTGTAACATTGCATCTCAACTGTTTTTTGTTTCGATTGTGAAATAAAAAGTGATAGCACTTCTAGCCAAAAACCAAAATTATTGTGTTTGGGAAGTTCGAGAAGATGACTGTGTATCATTTCCAAATAGGTAAAAGCGCGACACATTTAGCACAAACAAACAATGGCTGGTTTTAGAGCGCAGCTCTTAGGCGCCCGTTACCGGCTTGAGCGGCGTCGGGTCGGCGTCGCCGTCGGCGTAACCGCTTGGTCAGGTGATGCCCCCCCGGTCGCGGCCCACAGGTCGTGACGTCCCCCACCCCTGATATCACGTGACCTCGGGGAGTCACGAGATACCCTCCCCTCAGTACCCTTCCCTCCTCCTCCTCAAGAGCTGCGCTCAATTCGGCGTTTACAGGGAGTTGCTTAAACGGCTTTCATTTTCTTTCTCTTTTTCTTTAGAAACGAGCGCTCATCAACAAGGTTATCGCCGGTGCTAAAAGTGATGCTCATTTGGGGATATAATGCGAGACGGTAAAATTTCGTTCACACCAATGCTCTTGCCAGGGTGAAATAGTGAAAATGCGCCGATGGATCGTGTTCGCGCTAACAGTGTCGCGATGTGTACCTCGAGGGAATCGGTATAAGTATTTCACTTATTTGTTCGGGCCTGTTTTCCTACTTGCCACAGAGTGCCATTTTCCCAAGGACGCATATGGCAGGACCGCCCGAAGGCCACTTGAGGATCGAGGAAGCCCAGAGATATAGCGAACCCTTTGGGGACATTTTTTCCTACTTCCACCTGGGGCCCTCTTTTTCTGGGGACATTTTGTCCGGGGACTTTTTTTCCTGGGGACTGTCTTTGCACACAGGGGATATTTTGCGGGGACATTTTTCCCTAAACTCGGTCAAACTGGTCAATCTCGTCAAGCCAGTTTAGGCTGGCAATCAAGCTGTGGTTTAAGCTGGGCAAGCTGGAATTCGAGCTGGTCAGTCCGGTTTAAGTAAAAACCAACGCATGGTTTTGCGGCCGGCTAGCTTGCATGACGCATCTCGGAGGCATCGAGTCCGAGTTGCGCGGAAATGAGGGCCAGAGGTCGGCGCGGGGGAGAGCGTAGAATCTACAAGCTTTCTCGCCGTAATGTGCCTCATCTGCCAGTGCGTCAGCTGCGGATGAACGGCTCGCAAACTACAAGGCGACGGGCCGCATCACCCAGTGAGTTAAACGCGTAATTTTAAAACCTGAGAGGACAGGACATACAGATCCCCAGCCTTGTACTTTCGTCAAGCAAGGACAAACCGTAAGCTTCGACCATTGTGAACAACAAACGACCGGAATAAATAGTTAATTCCAAATGCCTTGTCAAAGCCTCAGAACGTTTCGTGCGTCCTGGAGGCAAAGCAGGTTCCGCATCGCGGTATTGCCTCGCTGCCTTCACTCGGGAAGTTTATTCGGGAAAAAAAAGCATACAAGGAGATATCGCCCCCGTTTTGTTGGGAAAGTACGCGGTTTAGGAAGCTCGCGCCATTCGCCCGACTGGCGACAGCTTCTGCCTAGCAATTATCGGGGTCCTTTGTGTGACAATGGGCAAAAACTTGGACTCTACGGGTGTTTCTGAAAACTGCTCCTTGAACGGAATGACCGAGATTAGATCAGATATATTCGACAACTTTCTTGGCAGTAAATTGGAGGTTACAGGCGTTCTCTCTCCCATTTTGAGCGCTAGTCCAAAGCTGTTCGCGGGCTCTCCTCCTCCTGCATTTCAAGAAACGTTGTCATAAAATATAATTCTCTCGGGATAATAGAATTAGATTGCGTCCGGGGAAGAAGGGAAATGTTTCACGTGATGACTCCTTCAGAGCAAGCTGCCATTGCCCGACTCAACAAACTGAACACATTCGCCTAAATCAGGAAGACGGAAACATGTCACCCTTTTAGTAATAACCTTCACCGTTTAATCAATAGCGAAACCGGTGCGTCGACTGTCTTTCTGAGTCACATCTAAAGAAGCTATTCATCATGTTTAACACTTACGTCGCGTGCGCCAGCAAACCACTGCTCAGTATGGTTCACTTTGAGGCACATATAAGGTTGTTGCAAGGTGTAAACAGGAAGATCTAAGTTTTGGTACATATAGACCAACTCAGCTCTTTGACGTGACATCGCTGCGGTGTACTATGTCGGCACTGCGCAACCCTTACTCAACTTCTCGGATCTGGTTCCTGCACGCCGCTGTGTGGGCAAACGAAGACTTGTTTTGTAAACGCTGTGTTGGTGTATACGGTAAACAAAATAGGCACCAATTACAGCCTCAAGGCTTTCAAAATAATGTCAAAGTAATTTCAAAGTAATTTCGTTACTTTTGTAATGTAATTGTAATGCTGTCATTGCCTTTAGTCTGCGGTAATTTGTATTTTTGTTGAGTACATTTTTTCGCTAATTTACAAAAAGTAATTATTGTTGTAATTAGATTACTTTGAAAATAATTTGTGATCTCCGGCGTTGTGCAGCTTAGAGCCGAGCGAGGTCACGTAAGCTTTGTAGGCAGGTTCCGTCGGCTCGCACTCGCTGCTGCGGGTAGGGGAAAAGCTCGACTTTTGCTTTGCGATTATGCAACGGAATCGCGACATTTCTTTGTAGAGAGGTGTTTTCTCTGCTCCTCCGGGACACGACAAACAACGTAAAATGACAAGATGCAAATTCTCTTAATCTTAAAATTGTTGCACCCCATTCTATTCCAGAAATCATACCGCCTGATAAATCTTTTCAAATTGTTCAGTAACTGCCTCTGTTGGATATATGTTTCTGATATGTAATTACGCTTTCAAAGACACAGGCCGTCGAGCAATGAACACGTGCGCTGCCGCCTATCAGGACACCTGGGTTCAAGATTAGTGCTTCCAAAACAGATCCGCCATCTTGTATGTTATACAGAAGTCTCGTTTACCAAACCTTTTCCGCGGGAACAGCTTTTTTCCGTTATGCGGGAGCCAGTCCGCCTTTCTTCAAATATGTCTTGCAGCTTTTCGAGGCAACTGCAGGTTCGATTTTGAGGGGCTAGAATACAAGGCGTTCGCAAGGGTTGCCCAACGCATTTGTCTGCGGTATTTGTATTATACACTCATAGAGCTTCAAGGATTTCTTCTCACATATCTTCAGGATTAGCAAATCTTGCTCGCGTTTGAGTCCGACCACTGAGTCATCATACCCCAAACCGTGCGAACGCCGTCTAAAACCCCAATATACTTTCGAAAAAAAAAGAAAACCTACGCTGCTGCATGCTATCGAGTCCATCCGTTCGCCTCAAAAGAAAAACACTGCTACTATAGAAGGTGATAACTTATTTCATGCAGACGAACACTTTCACTATGTGACACAAAATGCAAAAATGGCGAATCTGCATTGGTACACGTAGTCTCTAAGCCAGCAGCGTCGAGCATTGCGTGAATGCGCATTACGGATTTCTGAAAATAATGTTCATTACGAAACATATTGCACAAGCGCAGATCGAAGTGAATTGAACAAGCAAACAATAACGATATGGCAATTGCCTCCTCTACATCACTTGCTTCTCAGATTGATATTTTCGTCCGATCATCGTCTTTTCCCTCTTGCTTTCTTTGATGTTTGACAGTATAGACCTTTTTCGCACAACCTCATACCAGCGCACAAGTGACGCACCCTCGACCCGACGCATTTTTCATTGCCCGCTGACATAGGGCATGCAACCGCCAAAGGTGTGGGCGAACAGGCTTAGAGACGGATGTCGTAGTTGGTTCCGAGTATCTCTCTACTTATCGTGTTACAATATTTGAAAATTTACGGTTGTATGGCTATCACTGCATCGCCGACGCGTGCACATGATTTTAATAAGCGTAAGAACAATTGTGGAAAAGTTGTGATGAGCTCAAAGAGCAGGTGGGCTGTGTGGCTGCAATTCATTCAGCTTGACGCGTTCCCCAAGGATTCTTATTTACGAGGTCAGTCGATTGCGAGCGTGAACGCGAGGCACATGTGGACTCACCGTCACGTTTATGCTCGCCACGACATCGTCTGGGAGCAAACGGACCGTTCCAACCTAATGCCCCTGAATAAGAAAAGTAGCGACATCTTCTCCCTCCTCCTCTGACGCGCACACCGTTTATCTTTATTTTTTGCACTCTTACACTCGCGCATCAACTCTAGCGCCGCCTGGATCGACGAAGATAGCAGGCGGCATTCTTCAGGATGTCGCTACTTTTTTCATAAAAGGGGCTTTATTCCAACCTTGTTGTGATAGGTCAGAATTCTGAGCAGGAAGTTCCCTGGGCCCCCCTAGTTTTCCTGGACACCCCCTCTTTGCAATCACAAAAAAAGAAGGAAAAAAATAAAATTCTTTTTTTTTCCAGTCAGTAGAAAACACCACCACCTCTCCGGTGTATATATAGAAAGAAGCATACATTACGGGTATGAGCATTTGGTTAGTAGACGTCTGTGACTTGGCTATACTTTGTCTCATCCTACGATGGACTCAAAGGCCAAAGCCACGGCCCACCAGGTCCAATCACGTTCCACGCTATACTATGACATGCTTAACATTGATTAGGGGTGGACGAATAATGCTTCGAATCCAAAAGCGCCGCATCATTTCTATATGCTTCGACACTGCAAAGAGCCTATATGTCGTGGCTTTCTTTGCGATGTAAAATTGTTGAGTCACTTAGTCTTCTTCGATACGAACCACTGTCCACCCGTCCCCTCATCAGTGATCCGAGACGCGGGTAGCGATATGTGCATCGAAGCAGAAATACCGCACAATGGACCTTTTTCACATACCGACGGCACCAGGCGGTGGCTGCACGAACTAAAAATCGAGGAAGGGACCTACCTGCGCTGCCAATCGATAATGGGAGCTACGCTGCCAGTTTCTTCGTTCTCTGAGCAGCGGGGCGTGCCCAACGCGCCGTCAAAGTGGGGCATCCGTGGCGTCCACTTAAACGTCGTGTTATTCTTTCCGTCCGCTTTCTTTTTTTGCGTAACACAATTATATGTATGCTGCAATTACGTTTTCTACTCGCTGATCCACAGCCTCCTTCCGAATTTCCTCGATTTTTCGTGCAGACTTCCGCCGCTTGGCATCGGGCGCTCGCGCGTACAAAACGCTTCTCGGAAAAGGTCCATTTGCTAAGTTGGTCGTGATTGGATCTGGCGGTTCGTAGCTTCTGCCCTTAGTCCATCATAGGGTCAGGACGAAGTATAGTGAATAAAAAAAAAACCGTTTTATATTTTTATCTAGCCTCGCCTCGCCTCGCATCGCCCCCCCCCCTCCCCCCCCCCCCCCCGAGCCATTGGGGCCACCCCATGATTAGAATCCTGAAACCCCTGACTGTACGCTATATGGCATGATGTTAAGGGTACGACAACGCCTACTTGCCACCCAGACGTCTGCCCGTTTTTTTTAACAAATGTAATGAATTACAATTACAAATTACCCAGCATTGAACGTAATGAATTAGCGTTACGAATTACTTTCACTGGAAAGTAACGCATTACTTTACTCGTTACGTTACAAATCACTTTCACTGGAAAGTAACGCATTACTTTACTTGTTACGTTACAAATTACTTTCGCCTTACTTTTCCCGAACAGTTATCAAGAAAACAATAGAAACAAATTTGATGTTTTCAGAGATATTCTGCAACATTACTTTCCCTTTCTCATGCGCGCGCCTAATGGTAGTTCTTGTAGAAATAAAATATTGTTTTTAAAAGCAAGAATGTAGGCGCACTCTGTTCAACTTTAGGCTGAAAGGCAGCGAAAGCTACAACCACACCCGCCATTCCTCTAGCTTACGGCGTCCAGAAATGATCACTGGAATTCTGCAGACAGAGCTAAAGGTGCGCATGCGCAGTAGCAGCATCTGCCTCTGCTTGAAGATCAATGAGACAACGCCTACTCGCGTGTTCTCTTCTTGTTCTTTGTTTTTCGCATATCTGCATATACCCTGCACGTTTCTCTATGTTCTAGCGTGAGTTCAAACTAAGTTGCGCTTCGTTCCTTGAGCCAAGTTTTCTCCCGAATATGAAAAATTTCCCACGATTTAGTAGCACAGTATGATCGTACACAGTAACATTGTGGCCTCCTCCCGCTGTAATACGTGCAAAACGTAACCTTTGAGGCGCCGAGAGCTGGCGTCAAGAGTTACAAGCGTGGAGGTGACGTGCCGCAGCGGGAGATGGCGACACTATCTCTTCTTTGAGCAGCTTTGGTAGCTTCAAGGTCGCCGCTTCACCGCTTCCCAACTGCCAAGGGACATGGCGGTACGCACGCCGCGCGCTGCTTTCGGTGGAACTTGCCGTAAAACATGTACTGCATTCATAACTTTCATAGGCTGGGGGCGGCCGATTAGGACAACGATGCAGACATGCACCTTCTCTGCGCGTTCGGTGCGGCAACCCAGTGCCTTCGCTCTTCGCCCGACAACGCGACGGTTAGCAGGCAAACTCCCCCAGGATTATATAAAAAAAGAAAGGAAGAAAAAAGAACTGCAAGAGTGCACGTTTAAACCCCTCTCTCTCTCTTTGCGATATCTCTTTTTCTCCCTCGTTTTTGTCGCTTGAAAGGGCAGCCACTCAGCCGCCGTCGGAACTCGAACAGTTTGCAATGTCGAGCCGCCAACTCCGCGAGATGCGTTGTCTGTGAACCACTGACTAAACAGATAAATTTCGCATTGCGTTTTCACTCGCGAAGTCGTTACCCTGCTGCACTGGTGCTGCGTTCAAACTGCTCCCTGTGCGTGGTACTGGTTTTCAAACTTTTTCTTTTTTCGTGTCAACGACAGCCAACAAGCTGCAAGTCGGTGGTGGAACGATGCTCAGAAGTGACGAGGATCTACCGGCCGAGCTCCAGCGGATCGCCTTTGAAGAGCTCGGCGAGACGGACCAAGGCCGGGCGGACGCGTTGGCAAGGCTCAATCAGTTGCTCGACGGTAGGTGAAAATAGACAGATTCGTGTCTGTGTTATACCAGGGCAGTGGCGTCACGAGGGGGGGGCGGGGGGGCGGACCGCCCCGGGTGCAGCGCTCCGGGGGTGTCGCGGCGGGCCACGAGAGGGGGGGGGGGGGGTCGCGGCGAACGGCGAGCGGGGGGGGGGGTGGAATGGGTGGCGGGCAACGAGCCGGGGAGGGGGGGGGGTGTCGCCGAGGGCCACCGCCCCGGGTGCCGCTGACCCTTGTGACGCCACTGTGCCAGGGTCACACATCTCATACGTCATGCAAAAGACATTCAGCAAACACGAGTCACCACAAAAACCGTGGTTCGAATGCCGCGCGCTAAGTTGTCTCCTTAAACTTAATGCCATGTTGCATTCGAACCACAGATTTCTCGCTGACTCGCGTCCGAATCTGTATGCATACTGTGTTTTGTATAATGTATAAGCAGTCAGTACTCACATTATTTTGATGCTTGCTGTGGGGGATTATTAAACCAGAGTATTATTTTTGTTATGTATTAAAGTGTAATTCAGACTCCTCTACCAGTCCTACTTTGGGCTTACCAGACGAAATATCGGCAGCCAAGGGTAATTTTGTTTTTTCAATTTCAAGGTTTTGGTAAAAATAATCACTTCAGTGACCTAAAATGATACCCTTGTTTAAAAGAAAAGAGTTTATGGTTTTAATTCTTAAGGTATTTAATTCATGAAGCTAGAATTCTTCGAGCTGACGTCGATCACGTCGTCACGCTTTTTCAGAAACCTATAAAGGGCCAAACAACGCACGACATGTGAATGTCGTGCAAATTACTTGTTAAGAGTGAAAAAAAATGTCACATTTTAATATTCAAGGTAAAAATAAGTGAACAGTCACTGTCATAAGTCAACAGTCAGTAAAAACTACTGTCACTAAAATAAGTTAGCAGTGAAGTATAATAAAAAAAAAATAGTGTTCACAGTGAAATATATATAAAATTTTCAACAACCGGTTCGTCCAGATTAAAGTATAACTAGGCAAGTATTTTTACTATACTTCCAGACGTAATGGTTTCTTTTATAACACCACTTTTGATTGGGCTGGTTGGTTCGTATTAGACATGACTAAAATAGCGCGAACTTGACAGGGACAAAAAAGGCACACGTACGACAGGACTGGCCCTGACTTCCAACTAAGTTTAATACATCATCCAACCAAGCATTATATATAATCGCCTGTGCACATAAAAACACAAACAATAGTTATACAATAAGATTATGTCTACCAGGCGCCTATCTTCACATAAAGCCATCCAGGAAAGATAATTCTTTATCAATGAGACACACCGACGGCATGCTGACGCATGTCTCCCGCTTTTTTTAAATATATAAACGCCTCTATAATTTTTTTGTCTTGTCCTTTGCTCTTTTCAGAAACTTAGTCAATTTCAAGAGTGGTTCTCTCCCACATCGTGTAACGTGCTCAGCAAGGTGACCACCCAAATCGCTTCGTGCCGCAAGATTATGCTCGTGCTCTCATTAAAACACCGACCCGTTTGAGCTCGCAACAAAGCGTTGCTAGCACTAAATGTCAGCCGGCTTTGATCTTCACTTCAGGAAGTTAAAATCTGCGGGATACCCTGATATGCTAGTGTCAAGTGTTTGCGAGAGCCTATTACAGAAACTTAAAGGATCACAAAATAAAAAAAAAGTGTTCTCGAATCGATCAACAAAAGAGAGCAAGTTGCGCCTTATAAACAAAATATTGCATAATAAAAAAAAAAAAAGAAAAGCCGATAGGTATGGTATTAATTTTCTTTTTCGGCTCCTTTCAAGCTTGGTGAGATATGTGTAATGCTTACTGGGCATAAAAGTGATCAATGTGCAAAAAAACATGCCGTCATGTACACTAACTGCACAAGTCGGGTTGATCACGAAATTCCTTTTAGGCTGTGGACGCCTTTACATTGAACATACATCGGTGGTTCAATTGGAGAGCGCGCGAGCATAATTTGTCGGTACGACGCAACTTGGGTGGTCATCTTGCTGAGCACGTTAAAACGATGTGGGTGAGAACCGCTTTTGAAATCGACCAAGTTCCTGAAGAAAGCAAAACAACAAAACAGAGAGGGAAATTATAGAGGCGTTTTTTTTATAAAAAAGCTGGAGGCAAGCGTGTCATCATGCCGTCGAGTGTCTCATTGGAGAATACTTATCTTTACATGATGGTTTCATCTGAAGAGAGGCGCGTAATAGACATATCATCTTAATGTATAACAATTCTTGTGTTTGTTATGTACGCAGGCGGAGCTATATACTGCTTGGTTGGATGATGCAACCAATTCATTTGAAGTCAGCGCTAGTCCTGTCGTGCGTGTGCCTTTATCGTCGCTGTCCAGTTCGCGCTATTTTAATCGTGGTTTCTCTTCTTTTTCCTCAAAAATTTACTAATGGAACTCCCTGTCAAATGAAATTATGACCCATCCGTCGCTTGACGGCTTCGTAGACGAGATTATTTCTGTCGCAAGATAGTGTTCACGATAGTAAGATGTCATGCTATAACAAACTGTTTTTTTTAATGTTCCCACGTCATCGTTGACATATCTTCATGCGGGCCGCATGAAGATAGAAAAAATATATATATAAATAAAAAAGGCCGACCCGCCATACTACTCTGACCACGTTGAAATATGTGAATTTCCTCTCCGAGATTCCCGGCTATCTTATATTTTTTGACGCGTCTGTCCTTTCGTCGCGCATGTGTCACTCCATTAGCTCAGGACTGTGTGAGCATCTTGTTCTTTGTCCATTTGCAGAGATGCGAGCGCATAGTGTAAGGAACTCGCGCGTAGAAAAACGGGTGAACGACCAGGTATGTCAATTTCATAAAGAACAAAAATACTCCACCTTACGAAAGTGCCACAACACATTCTTTATTACGTTGATGTATAGGTTTGGTCGCCATCTGTTTGTTCAGAATCGCACTAACCAAGAATGGGGTTTTAAAAGGAAGCCGCAAGCCCAAAGTGATTGTGTGGCGGATCGTGCTGCTACCATGCAATTTTTAATAATCGTAGATTTTAATTTGGGCGCTACGCACCTTGCATGTTTTTTCCTCTACAGCAGCATGTTTGGTATAAGTTTGTTAACGACATAAATATAATTCTCCGCAATAGAGATTTTCATCCCACGGTCTTCGGGAAATGCGAACGCCTGCTCAAGCTGATTTTCAATGTTCCCCGATAAGAAAAAAGCTAATTGAACACCCCAGACGTCTACGTTTTCATATCGTTTGATTTGATAAGCAGAGGTTGGTTGATGCTTACAGATGCGGCTCGGCAGTAACGGCGAGAAGGTGCTAGGGCGTGTAATGAAACGTTAGGATTTCATTGAAAACCATTGTGAAAATTATTTTGTCGTCGTTGCATCGTAACAGTTTTCTTTCCTACACTGTCCTCTGCAGAAGACCCTGAACTCAATGCAAGGCGAGACAGTGTGTTCCTTCTACGGTACATCCGCTTAAGGAAATACAATATCGAAGCAGCACTGGCGACTCTCAAGTTCTATTACAAGAACCGTGCGGCATACCCTTCCATCTACGATAATTTCATACCTTCAAACGTCAAGGCCGCTTCCAGAAATATATTTATGGTGCTGCCAAATCCAGATGTTCATGGCCGGCGAGTCCTGTTGATTAGAGCAGGTAAGAAACCATTGAATCCTATTGGCTTGCATTACCCTATGTTCTTTACCGCTATACGGTCAGGGGTGGGATAAAAGTTGTTCACAGGTTCCCGGAAAAAGTAACTTGGACGTTGTGCATGATTTTACAACGAGACTGGCCGATTCGGGTTAAACTTTGTAAAGGAGCGATAGACGATATGCGAAATGTAGAGCGCCGCCTGGTAGTGTGCCGAGAACTACGTACACATCTTGGTAGCGGCGTGAAAACGAAACCAGTGACCCAACCGGCAGAGAACCCCTGTAAACAAGCGACTGCGCTTCGTGCGGGGAGATTCGGTGCCAACGCGTTGCTGCGTTCTGCTGCGGAAGCAGCGATAATCCTTCGATTCGTGCCTGACGTGAAAGCAAGCGTGAACAGGGTTAGCATTTCATTTCATTTGTTTTGCTTCTTTACAAGCTGTTTTTTGACCAAAAAAGTTGTAAACGCTACGTAACCCGTAAGGTGAAACACTGAGACAGCTGGGCTGCGTTGTCGGAGCCGCTAAGGTGACATTTCGGAGCAGATGGACTGAATGAATGGTAAAGTGCGATCACGCACCAGAGTCCGCATGGACGTTTTGAATATTAAACCGAAAAACACTGCGGACAAAACTTCCGTAGCGTTTTGGAACCAATGAGGGTGTATTAAGTAGAGAGCATTTCGTGAACCTGTTAAACAACTTTATTGGACAAAAACTAGGACTGCCTCGTGGTAATTGAAGAATACCTCGAAAATCGCGCGCCGAAGTTTGAAATCCAGCGAACGACGAAACTGCATGTGCATGCGTAAACCGTTCACTGTTGTTGGTGTGGCTGCATGAACGTCTTATGCATTGTTATTGGACACTATATAGCACCGCATTGTGGTCACAAAAAAAATACTTCAAAACTGGCGCACTCAAGTTTCAAGCGTGCAGCTCCACCTAATTTAACGGTCGTGGTTTCGCCCGCTTAACACCCACTTAGCTTTGTTTGTTTCATCGCCCGAGAAGCTTTCAGGCATAATAAGCGAAAATGCTTTGTTTTTATTGTTTCCATTATCAGCAGTCTCGTGGTTTTGTTTCTACGTGACGTCACAGTGTCAAGTAATGTCATGACATCACGTGACTCACGGTATCACCGGACGCTATTAAGTCGTGAGGCGTCAATGTGCAACGTGTCTGATGTCTTAACATGAAAACGTCACGTCATGGTGTCAGCTGATGCCAGGTAACAGGTGACGCGATGAGCGGCGTCGCGTCCGAGTCATGTTGAGCGGCGTGGCATAAATGTACTGGGTGATTCAAGGGGAGGCCAGGCTCTTTAAATCGACCGCAAAATTCGGTTTCTTAAAATATGGCGCTACGACTTGGTGCAGCGTTGCCCACAGATGGTGCATTTCTTTTGTAAAATTCGCAAAGAGCGAACTTACCTGAGGAAGAAGTAAAGAAAGAAAAAGGCTGAGCTCTATGGAAACGCAGCGACGCCACCGGTCTTCAAACAACACGGTGCCGTTTCGCACAAGAGACAAGAAATGGCGCAACGAACGCCGCCAACGCAGAGGCTCTGCGCCAACGAACGAGCATACGGCGCCGAGAGCTAGCGTCTTTAGCAGACGATCTTTTCCGACAGAAAAGGGCGCGCGTACCGCAGGCGGCGACAGTCGCAGAAACATAAACAGGCGCGGTAACAAGGAACTGCAGCTCCTTGTCTGCTGAATGTAGAGGGCGCAACCCTCGCGTACGTGATTGCCGCAGGCAACCCTGTGCCACCGCGGCGCAGCTTCGTATTTTATTTTCGGAAGAATAAAGTCACTTCTGGTTCTGGCACGAACGTGTTCACACGAACCTTCTTCTTGCCCTGCATGGTCTCCACATGGTGTCAGGAGTACCTAACGCTATGCCTCGCCGTTATGCCTAACGAATTAGGCATCGCCTTCGCATGACTCGTCTCCGCCGTAACTGCGTAGTTCGCTCGCCCGTCGCCCGGCTTTCGACAGCCGTGTTCCTGCTCGCCGTCGTCCTGCTGGCTGCCATGCCTAACGACGAAGCAGACGGCGCCAAGCCTTCATGGCAGGGCCTTTCCCTGCATCAGCCAGACCGCTTCGACTTCGAGAACGCCGGTTCCTGGCCGACGTGGCTAAGCCTTTTCGAGGACTACGCCTTCGCTTCCGGTCTTCGACAGGCGTCGGGAGAAGTCCAGGTCCGCACACTTCTTTATTGCATGGGGCCAGAAGCTCGTCCTCTTCTTGCGACGTTCGGCCTCGGCGACGCTCCTGACGACTACAAGGTGGTCGTAGAGAAGTTTACGGCCCATTTCGTCCACCCCTCAACGAGGTGTACGAGTCGGCGCAGTTTCACCGGCGCGTCCAGCAGCCGGGGGAGACGGTGGACAGCTACTACGCGGAACTCTGCAAGCTCTGCAAGAGATGCAACTACCCGTCACCCGAGGTCGTGGAACGCCTCGTCCGCGACCGCTTCATCGTAGGCCTACGCGACGCTCGCCTCGCCGACCAGCTCTGCCGCAACCCCAAGTTGACCCTCAAAGAAGCATGGGTGCAGGCGAGACAAGCAGAAGACGCCCAAAAGCAGAGAGACCAGCTCGCAGGCTACGACACGCAGTCTCGACCGGTGAGCCTCGACGCTGCCAAGTCTCGGCAGCCACAAGCGTCACGCGTCAAGCACAGCTCAGCACGCGACAAGCGCACCTCAAGCTCTAGCTCGTGCGGCTACTGCGGCCGCGCTTCACACGCTCGCTCGGAATGCCCCGCCCGCAACTCGTTGTGCAACCACTGCAAGAAAAAAGGCCATTTCGCGGACGTCTGCCGTTCCCGGAAGAAACGGTCGACCCAGGTGGCAGCGCTGGGACTGTACACCGTTCGCAACTCGGACCAAGGCAAGTTCGTGGAAGTCACTGTCAACGACTACACGGAAGTGTTCAAGGTTGACTCGGGAGCCGAAGTTTCAGCCGTCTCGAACACCTTCCCCAACCTGCCGCCGTCCCTCGACAAGGTGGACAACACTCTCTTCGGGCCAGGGCAACAGCCACTCAACGTCCTCGGGTCCTTCATGGCCACTTTGCTGTGGAGAGGCAAGTCAACCCAGCAAAGACTGTACGTGGTGAAATCCCTCTCCGTGCCTCTTTTGGGCTTTCCAGCCATTCAGGCACTTAAAGTCGTCAAGTTCGTCGACGGGGTCTCATCGAAAGAAAAGGACCTTCCCACCGTCAAAGTCTCTTCTCAGACTCGGGACGCACTGTTTAATGGCCTCGGATCTCTCTCTGAAGAATACAAGATCCGCCTCCAGCCAGACGCTGTTCCATTTTCTCTTAGCGTGGCAAGGCGCATCCCCATCCCGTTGCGTGAAGTCGTCCGCAAGGAACTGCAGAAGATGGAACAAGAAGGTGTCATTCGCCGAGTTGACACGCCAACACCATGGTGCGCCGGACTGGTGGTCGTCCCCAAAGCCACTGGGGGCCACAGGCTGTGCGTGGACCTTACGAAGTTAAACCGGGTGGTCCTGCGAGAACGCCACGTCCTTCCCACGGTCGACCAGGTCCTGGGCCTGCTGGGAGACGCAGCGGTGTTCTCCAAGTTGGACGCTAAATCAGGCTTCTACCAGGTGAAGTTGGCGGAAGAATCGCAAGAACTCACTACATTTATCACACCCTTCGGACGCTACTGCTTCCGTCGGATGCCCTTCGGCATCACCTCTGCGCCGGAATTTTTCCAGAAGCAGATGTCCAGGATTTTGGAAGGCCTGGAAGGCACTGTGTGCATGATAGACGACATACTCGTCTTCGGACGCACTCTCGAAGAACACGACTCCCGCCTGCAGCAAGTCCTGATGGCGACTATCCCGGGCAGGCATCACCCTGAATGAGAAGAAGTGCTGCTTCCGCCAGAACGAGGTTTCCTTCCTGGGGGTGATGGTATCTGCAAGGGGCATCCGCCCTGACCCAAGCAAGCTCCAAGCGATCAAGGAGATGAGCGCGCCAACTGACCTAGCAGGTGTAAGACGCCTCCTCGGCATGGTGAACCACCTCGGGCGTTTCCTTCCGCACGTATCGGACGTTGCAGCTCCTATCAGAGCGCTCCTCAACAAGAATGCTGCGTGGAACTGGTCCCACGAACAAGAAACAGCATTCACCAAGCTCAAGCTGATGCTCGTCTCGGACCGCTGTATGGCGAAGTATCATCCGGCGTACCCAACAGTCGTCTCAGCGGATGCCAGTTCATTCGGCTTGGGGGCAGTCCTTCTACAAACTCAGCCTTCCGGCGAAAGAAGACCGGTTGCTTTCGCGTCGCGGTCCCTTACAGCGACGGAACTACGATATAGCCAAACGGAGAAGGAAGCCCTGGCAGCCGTATGGGCTATTCAACGGTTCGACGAGTTTCTCCGTGGGTTGGTCTTCGACGTAGAGACAGATCACCTGCCACTGGTTTCACTGTTTGGCAAGATGGACTTGGACGTGGTACCTCCACGTATCCAGCGCCTTCGACTGAAGGTGATGCGGTACCAGTTCACAATGTCGTACGTCCCTGGGAAGCTTCTCGCAACAGCGGACACCCTGTCTCGCGTCCCCACGGAACCCGCCGATTCGTCTCGTCCTCTAGACACCATCGAAGTATTTGCTGCGGAAGTCCTTCAGAGCTCATCAGAAGCAGCATCCCTACAGCTGGAGGACCTTCGAACTGCTCAAGCAAGCGACGGGGAGTGTCGCGCACTCATGTCGATGTGCCACAACGGGTTCCCTCCGAAGTCAAAGTTACGGCTTCACCTGACGAAGTATGCAAGCGTGTTGGACGAACTTTCGGTTTGTGATGGTTTGCTTCTGAAAGGCACCCGCATCGTGGTACCAACAGTGCAACGTGCGACAGCACTGACTTTGATTCATGACGGTCACCAAGGCATTAACCGATGCAAGGCTCGGGCCCGGGAATCAGTATGGTGGCCAAGTATCAACGCTGATATAGCAGCACTCGTGGCACAATGTGAACAGTGCACGTCGTACCGAGACAATCCAGCAGAGCCGCTTCGTAGCACGCAGCTTTCAAGTCTACCTTGGGAATTTCTGGGTGCTGACTTGTTCCACCTGAACCGACAGACTTACCTCCTCGTGGTCGACTATTATTCCAGTTACCCGGAAGTGGTCTCGCTGAACTCTGCTACAGCTGGACATGTCATCCAAGTACTCAAGAGCATTTTCGCTCGTCACGGCATCCCCTCTACTCTGCGTTCAGACAACGGACCACCCTTCCAGTCCCACGAGTTCGCTCGGTTCATGGCGTCTTACGGAATCGCACACCAGACAAGCAGTCCCAACTTCCCACAGTCCAATGGGGAGGCAGAGCGCATGGTGCGCACGGTGAAGAACTTGCTACGCAAGGCGCACGATCCGTGCCTGGCTTTGCTCAACTACCGAGATACCCCCGGACCCTCGGGTTTCAGTCCGGCACAGTTGCTGATGGGGCGCCGACTCCGCACTCGACTTCCCAAGGAGGGGAGATTGCTGGTGCCAAGTAGCAAGCCGCAGGAGGAGGTGGCCACCAAGGCCGCGAAGCTCAAACGTCGGCAAGTCACCGACTTCGATCGCCGCCATCGGGCTAGAAGCCTCTCGCCACTGGAAGGCGGTACCCGCGTCTGGGTTCGTCCAGAACGAGTAAAGGCTACTGTCCTCAGTCCAGCGCAACGTCCCAGGTCGTACGTGGTGGAAACCGATGAGGGAGCAGTCTGGCAGAGCAACCGGAGAAATAAAATTTTGTTCTTTGGGGTCTTTCTAAGCAACCCCTCTGATCTCTTACTCTCTGTAAGGGACCAGTTAGAATAGAGAACATATTTTTAGACTGCTGGGATGCCTTTTTAGTTTGGAATGTTTTACAGCGAACTATTCAGAATGACTTCCCTTAACACTCCATGGCACTCGGTTTCGCCCCGTTTGAAAGGGATAATGAAATTTCAGATGACTTCGTCATGCTCCTGGGCCTGCATTTAAGTTGACGAAGCAGAACGGATATTAGACATGGCGATGTAGACGCGCGCCCCGTGCGATTGTATTTATAGAAAATATCCGTGTTGAGAATTGTTGTTGAGAATTTGAAACTTTATGCACGTGCATAGTTTATCGTGTAGGCGATTTTATCATTGTAATTTATTTGTAATTTCCAAAGCGAGCAATAAAAAGCAAAATTGGCGTCACTCTGTGGTAACGCTCCTGCTTCACACACGGCGGCCTCAGGATCATATCTCGAGAAGAACGTGGCGGCGGGAAATCTTTTCAAGCGTTTGGCAATACCGACGACGGACGCCCTGCGCCTTATAATAACTGGGAAAAGATGTTGTTTCCAGTGGTGGGAGGAGCCCATAACTGCAGTAATAGCGAAGATGCCTGTAAGTTGGTGAACGTTTACCATCTTGAACACCCGAGACTAGAAGCAAAAAGTGGAAACACACACACACACACACCGGTCTCACTAGACCTTATGCGAAATCGCTTGGTGGTATGACAACACTGAGAGCGTCGTCATTTTAATGCAAATACTGGGTGAACTCCAAAACGGATATTCGAAAACTGGGTGAGCTCCGAAACGGATTCCGAAGAGATAGAAGACTGGAAGATAACTTATTCGTCACCCCAATGTATAGAAATAGCAATGAAGGACCAAACCTTTCTACAGTTAACGTATTTGGACATCAGGGGAGCGTACGATAATGTGAGCCAGGAGAAACTGTGGGGTCAGCTCGAGGAGTATAACTTAGATGCAAATTTGATAAGGTTTCTTCAGCAAGTGTACACAGACAATAAGGTAGTTATAAGATGGGAGGCAGAACTACACAACCCGCAGCAATAAAAAGAGGGTTCAGGTAGGGCTGTCCTTTGTCACCTCGGCTCTTCATGATATATCGCAGTGAAATGGTAAATAAATTAGAGCAGAGCAACTTAGGTTTTGGTGTGAGTTATATGGAAGGAGGAAGAAATGCAGTACAGGTGATACCAGGACTAATGTATACGGGTGACATAGTACTTATTGCAGATAACCAGGATACGTTACAGAAACTAGCTGGAATATGTGAAGAGAAAGGCGATACCTTGGGCATGTGTTTTAGTATTGACAAGTCTGTAGTAATTGTGTTTAACGACAAAAAGAGGGAACCCCTGAGGATACAAAACATTGTAATATACCATGTAGGAAAATACAAATATCTGGTAGTCTGGCTCAATGAGGGAAATATATCTGGACGAGCATTAGGAGAATCTAATTAGAAAATGAAAAATAAATTAATCTATTATGGAGCTCAAGGCACCATGGAACTATAATATATATGAAGTGGTCAGAGGTGTATAGGAAGGAGTGATAGTACAAGGTCTGTCTTTGGAAATGGGGTACTGTGCATAAAATCAGCGGTTCAATCCGGATTAGAAATTCTACAGAGGAGCGTACGCAGATTGGCACTGGGGGCATATGGAAAAACATCAAATAAGGGAGTACAGGGGGACATGCGCTGGCCGTCTTTTGAGAGCATGGAGGCAATTAGTGAGTTGAAATTTGAACATAGGTAGACCGTAATGGATGATACGCGGTTGGCACGGAAGGTATTCATGTATTTATACATAAAATGTTTAAACACAGAAAGGACAAACCGAACCCAAAAGCTTACATTTAAATACCTACACACTATTGATTTGACTGAGCAGACCATTTCTTTGGAAAGGGGGTGAAAGAGGCAGAAAGAAAAATGTGGGAGGTAAGAATGCAGGAAAAATCAGCTATTACAATGTACAGTACACAAAAACAGGACATAAGAAAGGAAAATGCGTTTAACAATTCACTGGGAAGTTCTTTACTATTTGAGGCGAGAACGGGAGTTTTGAGGACGAGGACGTATAGGGCCACACTTCAAGAAACAGACACATTATGTGCTGCCTGCCATGAGAGCAAGGCACTAGAATTAACACTTGGTTTGGAAGTGCAGGGGCTTCGCCCTGCTCTCCCTGAATTGGTGACATATTTGGCCGGGGCCCTGAGTTGTACTAGCGACGATGGAAAAACGGAAGAGAAAAGGATTACAGTAACCAAGTGGTGATTAGAAGATTGGTGGAAGTTATCTAGGGAAAATTGAGTGATGCTCAACTACTAACCATGGCACAGCTGGTGACAGGTGGGACAGACGAAAGTTGAAACTCTCGCCCGCGTGGCTCCCGCCCAAAGTTTGAACCCTTTGCCCCAGTGGGTCCGGTGCTGGATAAACGCCGACAAGGTTTTACCAGACGAAAATTGGCGACTTCCTCCCGGGGGAAAAGGGGGGGGGGGTGATGTTTTTCAGTTTGTTTTTGCCGGTCCCCCAAAGGTCATCCTAATAAAGTCCACACTGCCTGTGATAGTTAGGGGGAGATAATGGCTTAGAAGGGCGGGAGGAATCATACGTTTGTCTTTTTACACTTAGGCAAGGTGGCTCAAGCTGCCGCCCGTTACAAAGCGTATAGCAATTAACATCCATCCATCCATCTTTAATGTTGGCAAGCGTCGTCGGTACCAAAGCACGGTGGATGCCTCGTTGACAAACGTGCGGGTTGTCAGCGATGGCGCGGCAGCTGTGTTTTCCACCTTCCGACCGAGTAATGTGGACGAACAGTTTAAACAACTTACTGCAGCTGTCTGGCTGACGAAACTCTGGTAGGCTTCCGCACGCTGGTGACAACCTCGTCGAAGCAGCGGAGCAAGTGCCGTCGCTGTGGAAGCTTGCACACTGCCGGTTTTCGCCAGCGTGCACAGGCCTCCGAGAGCTTCGTCAAACAGTTGCGGTAGGTTGTTTCTTCTTTCTTTCTTGTGTTCAGAAACAGAGGAAGCCTGAATGCTGGTACACACAAATATTTTTTGTACAAAATGGAAAGACCGTTTAAACCGTTCGTCCATTTTTCAAGGTCAGAAGGCGGAAAACAAAGCTGCCGCGCCATCGTTCACTGGCCATACGATTGTCTCCGATGCCTTTATGCCTTTACCGTTGCTTCGGTACCGACGAGTTTTGCCGACATTAAAATGGGGACTCCCTCAGTGTTTTCAGACCACCACGAAAGTCATGTGTGTGTGTGTGTGTGTGTGTGTGTGTGCAGTGTGTGTGCGTGTGCGTGTGTGCGTGCGTGTGCGTGCGTGTGCGTGTGTGCGTGTGCGTGTGCGTGTGTGTGTGTGTGTGTGTGTGTGTGTGTGTGTGTGTGTGGTGTTGTCCACTAATTGTTTCTGGTCTCGGATGTTCAAGATGTTGGAAGCCCATAAGAGCTACCGCTGTAAAAGAAATGGTTGATTTGCCATGACTGAACCGGCTCAGCGTAAGATTGTATTTATTTTCGGTCAACATTCCAGGCGCTTGGATTCCGAGCCTTTCTACTCACAGTGAAGCTCAGCAGGCGTTGCATCTGGCTCTGGAGTTCCTTGCAGCGGACCCTTCGTCACAGACCATTGGCATTTCCGCGCTTCTCGACTATGAAGGGTTCAGTATGAGTAAACTTTTGTCGGCCAACATAGGCTTGTTGAAGCAATGTACAGAATTTGTGTTTGTGAGTACCAGTTTTTGACACTCTGAATATCAAACCTTTATTGCGCATTAACCGAAGTTGATAGTCATTGAAATAATGAAGCCAGACTATATTGAGATACGTCAATAATATGTCAGAATCTTCTTTCATACCCTTATTACCGCAGCCAGTGTTTTTCCGCGATGTACAAATAGTCCACTACCAGGTCGCAGAAGTCAGATTGCTCGTCTCGGATACGTCTTCCCTTGTAGGTCCGCTCAGCGATTTGATACCATGGCTGGTCCAGGATGTTTTTTTGGCACATTCTTAAGTTACTTGACTTAGTGGAGCTTTCTTTCATTTCTAGAGGGAGTAATATTTCACTTTCAGCCGAAATTAACACAAATCGGTAGAGTTTGTATAAGGAGTGAATTACTAGAATAAGAAAGAGTATTTTTGCTGACAATTGAGTAACTTTATCATCAACTGAGTCCTTCACAAGCCGTTTCATGGGTGTCCATGGTATAGTGATGGCGACGGGGTACTGTGGAATCGGGTATACATGTCATTTCAAACCGAAACGACATTGTTACGACCACACATAATATTTCACACAAATACGCGCTAAGGAGAGTAAGCTGATTGGCCCCAAAAAGTTGTTTAAATCACATTTCGATTGTTAACAATATGCACCCCATTTCTCAATACGCTTGAGCGAAGCCAGAAACGCAAGCCTGTTTTCTGGAACATTGTTTGGATTGCGTGAGCGCACATCTGTCTTGAAAGTTGTGATATTGCTCGCACTCATGATGGAACAGTGTATACCGCATCAGGTGGCTTCAAGGAACACAATCAGGCAGTCCGGTTCAAGGTCGAACAGGCACGGCTTTTATAGAGTGGGCTCCGCATCAAGCTTTCAGTATTAGTACTCCTTGACTCAGCACAGTAGCTATTCAGTGCTGAATTCATGCTTTTACCTTCTGTATACATGCGCGGGTGCATTTGATTTAGTTGGGTCTTTAGAAAAAAAGGGCCGCTCAAACATGTTCTTTTTGTTTTGTTTTTTTGCTATTCTTGTGCACACAATTTAAGTAACTGAATCCTCATATAATCTTCATTCCTAGTTTTAGAGCATCACGCATAAAGACGGATTTTAATCCGTAGCGTCTGGCCCACTTAAAACATTGTTTTGGTCTCACAGAACTCATGGTCTCATCTGCAAACCTCGGTGTTTCTTCTGTTTTCCGCAGAGCTGGATGTGTGCCGCGAGAGCAGGGTTGGGCAGAAATACTCAAAAATGTATTTGGAAATACAAATACTGGGATACATTAAAATAGTAGCTAAAATACTGATACTGAAATATATCTGTAAAAGTGTATCGCGATACGTATCGGACATACATTTTAAATAGAGGCAAAAAGTATTTGGAAATACAGATACAGGAATACATTTTAGGGAGGGCAGAAATACAAATACAGAAATACTGATACTGCAATACATTTTTTTCGAATTTGTTTGAGACGCCAAATGAGATGAAGCTTGAAGTTGGAAGTGGAAGTTTTTGATCCCGAAATTACTTTCTCGTATTTGCTTTGAAGGTAGTGGTTTCAGACGACGAGGAGTCTTCAAGTGGGCTCAAAGAAACGTTCCATCAAGGACTGACTGCGGTCCCTTCCCTGACATCCTGTCTGTCTGACGAGGGATGCAAAAAGACTTCGACCTCTAAATAAATTCTATGTCATCCTAAATCCCATCAAACGTCACCACGTCCCTGTCCAATAAGGATGCCCCTGTCAACATTGATCACATGACGTCTCAGTGGAATGAACTGGTATTCTTGATCTGTAGGTGTGGCCTTGAACATGAAACTTTACCACGCTGCTGTATGAACGGACAATACGTACTTTCGTTGTAGCCTGTAGGTTACCTCGTTGAAGATCGCACAGGCAGTGTCATTTGGAATTTTCGAGAATAGTGGACCACCTGAAGCATTCTGGAACACATGTCTTATCTTCTGTTACGGTTGGAAAAACGATACGGTGGCATCCCTGTTGTGAAGGTCCTTCCTGTTGACCCTCCGCCACCGACGCATGGATTGCAGTCCTCAAGTTTCGCCTAGCATCATCCAAACAGAGGCCGCGTGGATTGCGACCTGATATTGCCGGCACAGGTGCGAGCTCTCCGAGAAACAGCTCGCTCGAGACGAGTCGCAGGTGTACGAAGTCTGGGTCGGCACAGCGAGGCCACGTCTGGCCTCCTTCCTGGGTTTCGGATCACCAGAGGAGCGGGTAACGTTCACGTCAGCTGATGACGTACCCTTGAGCCATGCTATATAACAGGCGCAGCCACAGACGCTATGTGTTGAACTTCACTGCGTGAGTCATCCTACTATTTCAAGTCAACCACCACCAGGCTCGTGCTGCAAGGGACTGTGACTCAGCTTTGCCGGTTGGGTGTACTGTGTACTCTAAGGCAAGGGAGACGGTTAGCCGCGGGCATTGGATGCCAGCAAACAATGACGCAAGAAATCCATACCTAAGGACCTGCGGCATGAAGATGCTCTGACTCCACTCCTGGCACGCCACCTGGTTCGAGTCCCCGACTACGCAACACTTCTCATATTAAAGAAAATGACGCATAGAAAAATATTTTAGAAATTCGGGAGGAAACTTAGTCAGCATAGTAACAATGCCCCAGCATCTTCTTGACCATGGTGCCCTCAGCAGTAAAAAAATAAAAAAAAACGCGTTCGGACTGTTTTTTTTTTTGGGGGGGGGGGGGAGAGTATTTCTCAAGAAATATAACGAAATACATTTCACCCTGATTGTATCGCGATACAAAGAAACATTCAAAATGTATTTCGATACAGTAATACAGATACTGGTGAAAAAAATGTATCGCGATACAGAAATACAGATACGAAATGTATTTCTGAAATACTATCGCGATACATTTGTATCGCGATACTGCCCAACCCTGCGCGACAGTAAAGTTACGATTTGGAAAATTTAAGTTTTGTTTCCTCCTACTTATTCTGAATAGTTGTTGAGAAAGTGACCACTGCAGTGACCAAACGGGATTTTTATATTTAAATAAATTGTGTACTTAAAAAATATATAAACTTGGACTGCTCTGTTTATAATATATTGTAACATAGTATATCTTCGTCTCTCTTAAGTGTTGACTATACTGTAATCTGACCCAATCCCCCCCCTCCCTTGTATAATGCCCAGGTATGGACCTTCAAGGTATTATGAATAAATAAATAAATAAATAAATGTCTGCCCTGCCAGTTCTAGTAAATTTATTTTATTCCAGGTAAAAACAAATCTTTTATGTATGCTGCATACATTATTTTGTCACCAAGGCAGAGTCTTTAAGGTTCTTTTCACACATTACAGAAGTGTCTGCCATTCCGGGTGAAAGCCATCCATGTGATCAGACAGTCATTTGTCTATGACATCTTGATGTCAATTATTCAGGCATCTTATCAGCAGGAAGTACGTCGAAAGGGTGAGTCCTGCGAGTGTTACAACGTAAACATAAGAAATGTTTAATAGGCTGGGTATTGTGTACGTTTCCCAGATAGCCTGGAATAACTAAATAGAAAGAACTAGAACCAACTGAACGTTCGAATGGTTCTATTTCTAATCCATGGCCCAACTAGCTCAGCTCCAACCCAATGTACAATGCTACGCACAAACTATAATTAGTAAGTTCGGGGAAACTGCGTTTTCATCTATCTCCTCTACGTTGTGTTTAATCAGTTACAGACTTGACCGAGAGGTGTCATTACTTGTCCTCTGCGCTGTGCTTGATTGAAAAGGACTGCAACTAATGCAATATAAACACACAAAAAAATTATGTTTTTACGTGTTTTAATGACGCGTTAGTAAGCAAAATTCAGCACTTATCTTGGTTCGCAGACGTGCTGTTCATAATAAATATCATACTCGTTCAACGTAAGCCTCAGTTTAGGTTAACTGTTTTACTATCTGAATGTGGATAAAAGTTGAGTGATTTGGGTTTGCTTCTTTGAACGAAGAATATGTTTGAATACCAGGATACGCCTGTAATATTTCCTAGTAGAACTGCCTTTTTGCCCAATATTTTTTGTTGTTGTTTAGGATGTTCTCAACTGAACAAAGTAAGAGCAAATGGGGCTGGGTGTTGCTAGAAATATCGTTTAGAAAGCACAATAAATGAGTCTAGCAACAAAATTACTTCCTTCGCACCACTGTCAAAGTTTTCTGCGTACCAAAAGAGTGCCCGCAAACGCGTGTGAAGAACTTACGGAAGGAAAATAGATCGACTGTTCACAAACCACGTCGGGCGAAAAAGACATCTATTTTCCGGCTTGAAAAAGAGAATGCTCGCGGAGAATATTTTTAAAATATGGAAATCTTTATTCTTGCTCACCTATAGTAATAACCATAGCGTCCTTTGGAAATACTGAATAGTGAAAAGCTTCAGAATTCCAATATAATAAGTGAAATTGATAGTTAGAAAATTAGTCTTGTAGCACAGTGGCGTAGCCGCCTCAAAAATCCAGCAAAGCCTAAGCGGTGTAAAAGATCGTAAACGCTCGAACCTTTTTGAACGTGAATTATCGGGGTCACCTGAAAGTGTGAAATATAATTCACATATACAATTTCACGGTAGAGGCAGCTTGTCAGTGATATTTCCCATCGTAATTGTATAGAAATGTCTACAAGGCATCTTTGTAAGACATGTAAGCCGTAAGATATCTGAGAGGGAACAGCCCGTCGTGCTTATTTGGAGCACCTACCTGGCATTAAGGACGTTATGATCCAAACTGGGGCTGGACATTGAAGTTAAGTTTCGTCTCTAAACGTTTTAAGGAATTTTTGAGATTAATGAAGTTGTGGTGACTGCCCGTCGATATTTCATGTATAGGGCTACACCCGCAAATTATTTGGTAAGCGACAGATAAAATAACTCATGAGTTATAAGGCTCTGAATTTGTCACCGCATTGTCACGTGGGAGCGATTGTGATCACTTCTAGAGAAGATACAACAAAAAAGGGGGAACTCGCATCAAGCCAATTGAAAGTTCATATGATTGGCAGCAATAATAAAAAAATTGAACGAAATAAAAAATGTCCTTTTTTGATAAAGTGGGTTCAAAATATCGGTTAATTTCATTTTCGACGATATTTCAAATTTAATATAAAAAATTCAGTGAAAATGAAATAAACTAAACTTACGCCCGTCGATAGCCCATGCATAGGGCTACACCCGCATAGTATTTGGTAAGCGACAAATATAATAAGTCATGAGTTACAAGGCTCTGAAGATGTCACCGGATTGTCAAAGAGACGATGATTGGCATTTTTACCTCAATAAACAAAAATACAAAAGTATTTTACTTTGAACTAAAAAATAGTCGAAATTATATACAAGAGCACAAAAAATTACTGTGAGTTTTGTATACTTCCCGTATTCATACCAGCGTACAGAACTGGGTAGAAAAATCACGGAGTAAAAAACAGATTTTCACCCTGCTCCACTCAATAATTGTTTGTGAAGCGAAATATTTTTTAAAAAAATTTTGAAAAGCGGTTTTGTTCTTTCCAGAAATAAGGCGATCACATATATGTTTTTCAAAAAAAAATCGAAAGACCCACCCCGACAAGCGTGTTCGATTTCAAATGAAACCACCCATATATGAATATATATATGATATATATATATATATATATATATATATATATATATATATATATATATATATATATATATATATATATATATATATATATATTATGAAGTGGCGGTATTATTATTATTCGTGTATTTATCGTACATTCATAAGAAATGTAAGCAATCGTAAACAATTTAAGAAGGGGCTCTTATAACAGACGGTAAAATCGCGCGGGCGCCTTATCGCAATCGTTAGCCTTTTACCTGCTCCACGAGTGGTCTCTTTAGCGCACTACTACGGCCACCAAATGCGTCACGAATAATGACTATTATTGAATGGCTTTTTGCTATGGCCAAGTATTCTAGCCAAGGGTCGGCGTACTTCGTAATATCCACTTCACTTTTATTAACACGGAAAGAGTTTCGTATATAACTAATACCGTTTTTACTTGTATATAGTGACTGCATTAATACAGTGTAGATTTAACAGTATAATGTTCACTGCAGCAAGGCATGTAGTTGGGCTAGTTGGTGGTACATACTGTTTGGTGGGAACAGCGCAAAAAAGACGTAGGACGAGGTCGAAGAAACACACAGACAGGGAGAATGTTCACTGTCATGTTCCTTGACATTGATGTAGTGGTGGTCAACATTTATGTTAGAAAGGCTTGCGTTGGGAAGCATGCGAAAGTGCAGAGGACCTACGCAACGGTAATAAATTCTTTTCCTTACGCAGATACACCTTCACGGGACGAACTTTGAAGATCTGCACAAGGAACTGCCCGTTGATATTCTGCCGGAGGAGTACGGGGCTGCGGGCCCACCTTAGACTTCGACGCCTTTTGGAGCCTCGTGGATGCGCAAGAACCGTCCTTTGTGGAAAACAATGGATATGGATATCTCAAAACGAAGAGAAAAGGAACGAGGTTCGCAAAATAAAGAGGATTGAAATTATTACTCTATTGCGGGACACCTGCCACTTTCCTGGCAAGTGAACACCGACGAAAAGGCAAAAACAAAACAGTAAAGAGATGCGTTTAAATTGACCATGTTTTTCGTATAAATTTATGTATTTACATTTTATTGTTTGTTGTCACACGACAGTGTCATTGTCCCAATAAATCAATGGCGAAAGCACGTCGATTTTTTGTCATCGCTTTTCTTTGACTCATTGTCATATGCTTGGTGAAAACATGACACCAAGATGTCAACATCTAGTGTTCAATATTGTTTTTTTTGTGTGTTTGTGCAATACATTAGTACGCTGCGCATGTACTTGCGCACATTGGAGCTTACACACGTGTGGTCACTCAATCAAACTCAAACAGTGGCAGTAAAGCGAGAATGCGGTGTTCGTGCCGTGCTCTGTCCAAAGGCTTCAAACACGTTAAGTAGGGAAATAAAAAAAGAGAGGAAAAAAAGGTGCTATCTTACAAGCTCTTTTTATTGTTAAAATAAGTTCCATCGTTTCTGATCTTATAAAACCTCGTGAATGCTTCCTCTCCATCAGAATGAGCGCGACGCTGAGGCTTTCTATTTATGGAATTAATTGTACGCATCATACGGACTTCGTCTGACCACTTCTAGTACGTTAGAGACTTTCCCTAGAAGTATAAAAAACGGAAGGGGGATGGGCGTTTCTGCGACGGGTTCTACCAGGTGTTGCTCTGGTTAATCATATGTGATGATACGTCACACTAACTTGAATGCAAATATGGATATTATTTTGATTAATTTGCAGGGTTCTTTTTCGTAGAACAGTGTTTCCCAAACTACTGACAGAGACTCCATAGGGGGTAGCGACAGACTCAGCGAAAGGTCGCGACGAAGCTTGGAAACTTGAAAAAGATGTGAACTTGGCTTCTCAGCGGTGGCGTTCATGAAAACAAAACATAGGTCGCAGCTCACCATGCAGTCGGAACTGAGAGTTGCGTAGTTCAAACTCCGCCCTCGTTTTGATGATTTGTACTCCAACGAACGAGCTCACTTTAGTCAGGAGGAGCAGTCTTTCTTGCTGGCATATGTGCACTTTGTTTTCTTTTTGCAGTGGTATTGAGCTGATGATTCGCTTCCACTATATTAGCTCTCAAATAAAGTTTCAAATTCAGTTTTCTGCATAATTGTTCATGTACTGAAATCGAAAAGTCTGGGTCATCACGAAGCGCCGGGGAGCCGTGGCGCGATATTTGACATTTTTATGGGTCGCAGGGGTGCAAAGTTTGTGAGCTGCCCAACAGCGAGGAAGGCGGCAACTTTGATATGACAAGCGTTAAAAGAGATTCAGTTCCACAGAAACTCCATATGGGAGGACGCAAGCAGATTGAACATAACAAAATGGTGAGTTCGGCTAGATGGTTCAATACTCACTAAACGTGAAGAGAAAAAAATGGCCTCAGAGCAGCAACTGTTAATTATATTTAATTTCTAACGTAGCGCTTGCGTACGGCATTGCCTACCTCTCCGAGGCTGCTTACGATATTTCAAACTGAACTGGCCTCTACATTTGACCTCGGCCAAACATGTCCTGCAAAGATAAACATGTGTTATCAGTAAGGTTGATAAATTAAAGGGAGGGATCCTTAGGGAATGCGTGAGCATGGCCCTTATTGGGAGACGTTAACGCTGCCTCCTTCACTTTTATATCTTGGCTTTCTCTTTTGCTTCCTTTGTTTTACGGCGATGCTGTATATAGCTAGGGTTCCATGCGTTTTTGGTATCCGTGCGCAGAAACTAAATTTCATGTAAAAGCGCTTTATTGCATGGAAATGAATATACGCCCCGTTACCTCGATACGCATTTTGATGAAGGAAAGACGTCGAAACATGTGATAAGGGAGATACATCAGAGAACAATGGGCCTTCTTCCGCTTGAATCGGGTGACGTCACTGCTTTGCATATACAAAAAAAGCAGCTTTTATATATGTTAAGAGGACCATGAAGGCAATTTCGCAATTTTATTTGACGATTGAAATGGGAATCAGGCACATCTCAGACACTGTTGACCAAGCTCCAGCCCGACCAGAAGTTTGGGTGCCGCACCAATCAATTAAACAGTTGTGATAATATTCGCGCCGGGAACGATGCCTGAGACCCCCGAGACGGCGGCAGAAAAGTGAACTAAAGTGCGCCTTTGAAGCGTGACGACAACGGGCTCCTCGTCAGGCGATTGGTTCAAACGGTTCAAACGAAGGACGCGCTCTTGGTTTCGTATTCGGTTGCTGAGATGTTATAAAAAAAGTAATTTGAACGTTGGATAATTTTTTAAAGATTGTAGTTTGGAATTAATAGGTTTCTTAGCGTGTATAAAAGCACAATCTGAAGCGATTCCTCCGTTTGCCACTAGTTGAACGCATCCCACACTGCTACAACTTCTTCCTTGGGCGCGTAACAAACATCAAACTACCATAAACAAACAAAAAAATGAAAGCCGTTTACAACTCCCTGTAACGCCGAATTACAGCGCAGCTCTTGAGGGGAGGAAGGCGCGCAGGGCGGGGGGGGGGTCACATGACCTCGGGGGAGGGGGGTCACGTGGCCTGGGAATCACGTGACCTCGAAGAGGTGGGGACGGAGAAAATTTTCCGCTAAATTTAGCGGGGAAGATTTTCCGCTAGATTTAGCGGGCAAAATTTTCCGCTAGATTTAGTGGGCAAAATTTTCCGCTAAATTGAGCGAGAATTTACCCATCATGCACCGCGCGGTTACGTCGACGGCGACGGCGACGCCGCTCAAGCCGGAAACGGGCGCCTAAGAGCTGAGCTCTAAGAAAAAGAAGAAGAGGGTACAAGCGGGGGACGTTTGGGTTTGGTTTCGTGTGTCGTCTCGTGTTCGCTTTGCGGCAAGGAAACAAAAGGGACATCATACACACTACCGTCTCAAAACCAGCACAGCGTACAGCTGTCATTTACTTCCACAAGCCTTCTTCTTTGTTATCCTCCATCCGAATTATACACATTCAACAGCACGGACAGTCACTACACTAAGAGAGCCTCAAGCACGCAAACTGAGTCTTCTTCCTCGTCTTATTTTTCTTTCTTGTCGTATTCCAATTACTACATGTCCTAACGGCCACACAGACAATGTTGAATGTGTATAATTTGGATGGAGGATGACAAAGGACAAGACTTGTGAAGTAAATGGGAGCTGTATGGTGTGCTGATTTTGAGGCGGTGCTGTGTATGTCCTTTTTATTTCGTTGTCTAAAGGTTTTATTTCTGAATTATGATTGTTCACCAGTTCGCCTGCATCTTGATTCTTATTTCGCTTTGCGAACTGGCGTTTCTTCAATCATGCCGCGTTGATGTGCTCTAGTAGGCTGCGCATTGTGTTCGCGTACGTAACGGCGTTTCGGCGGCGTCGGCGAGTATAGGGCAGAGAGTCGCTCTGAAGTGGCGACCGAGGAGTCGGTGACAGGTCCAGGGCGCCCTCGTAGAGCGCCAATCCAGAGTTTTGCGTCCTGAGCAGCATATCCCGTCCAATCGGCGTGAGGTCGCAGAACGGTAGTTCAAACTCATTTGCAAGCGCTGCGTTGTCGTCCACCAGGGTTGCCGTTGGGCAGACTTTGAAAGAAGCCAAAACTCAAGCTAAAAGTAGCCAAAAGTAGCCATACCATTTAATCTTGGGATTACTGCGAACTCGCGGTTTTCTTGGTTTCGGCGTGCTTGAGCAGGTCACTGTAGTGGGGCCGAATGTTGCAATTGCAGTATTTGCAGCGAACGGTCGTTCCGTTCTCACAAGATGAAATCCAGCCTGTAACACGTGGTAACAAAAGATGCGCATGAGATGCTACGCGACACGCAACTAAACGCTTCACGCATAGTTTCCGTTTAGCTTACCGCTCAATTTCTTGTCCTTTCGCCATTCTTCTCGGACGCACGCTTTGCACTTGCGTGCTTTCCCATGGCAACAACGGTATCAGCACACTGGCACAAAAACAGCTCTGTCACCTCGGGGCTGCAAAGTGTTTCCTTAGTGTCGTGCTTGTCGTGCCGCAGCCGTCGTAGCGTTGCGTTACGCCGTCCACATGGCTGCACCAGCTTCACCTTCGAGTGTGACTTCGGATGCGCAGCAATCATAACGGAGACGGTACTTTCGGTGTACGCTGTATTCCCCAGATGGCGCGCAGAGTCAGCTGCTGCGCATGAAGTCACTGGCCACTCATAGCGCTTTTAGCCGCGCGTACAAGGGAGGAAACACGGGCGCATGAGGCGCCACGACGGCGAAACTTGGAAATAATGACTTGTCTATATGCTTGCTTGCTATTGTATCTGCTATTATTAAAAAAAGATGGCTAGTAAATGCGCCAAAAGAGGAGTTCCAAGTAGCCAGAAAGTAGCCAGGGAGCCAACGTGAAATTTTCATCGCCAGACGGGATCGTAATGTAGCCAATTTGGCGCAAAGTAGCCACCAACGGCAACCCTGTCGTCCACTTCTTCCAAGTTTCCTTCACAGACCGTCATATACTCTAAAAAACCACGGGAACCGCGCTGAACGGCCACTAAATCCTACCGATACCGGCAGTACTCCTCGACGTCACTTCTCTTCCAGAGGCGAAAAAGGAAAGAAATCTGAATGTTTGTTTCGGTTTCGCAAATTTATTTGCAGGCACAAAAATAAGAGTCAAAAGGTTGAGTGGTATGCCACGGACACCAGTGCGCCTGAAAAGACCTGACAAGAACAAATTAAATTGCCTTCATAATCCCTTTAAGCATTATATGTATAGATTTAACTTTAGCAAAGAATCTCACTAGAGTAGTTATGAAACCCATTTGTCTATATCATAGTGATAACAAAGCAATCATCACTACCGTTTCAAAAGATGTATATTTACTGTAAACAAAAGCATCTGGTGAAGTGCATTTGTGTGTCTCTTGGTGAATCATGTGTGGTGGTGCTCTACAGCTTCGCTGGCCAACCACCTTCACAGAGTGGAATAGCTCAATTTTTTGCTGCATCTTTTTGTCTTCGTTACAGGTTCAGTGATAGCGTTTCCCAAAGGGGACGCGTGTGCTGGCGTTTCCCAATGGTCATGCTAACGCATTCCCTAAGGATCAACCAATGGGTCTTCCTTTAATACCTTCCGGCTTTGTGGGTTTCTTTTGCGAGCGCTGCTTCCGCTCCTCTGTCTCGTTCGCCGGCCTTGTACGCTTAGCAGCGGCATCCGCTGCCTGCCGCTGCTTTCGATGCTCACCGGTTTCGGCAACCCGTCTCCTTCGTTCACATTCCGTCATCTCTTTGTGCGCTTTCTACTGGCGACCACTGCTAGGTACTTGGCTCGCACTCATCTTGTAGCACAAACCAAGGCATATGCGCTCCGCACACGTGCAAGTTCAGAGTCGCTCCAGCATTCGCGTGCGTATGGGCTAAGGCTAGGAGACACATTAGCGATGAAAACGGGTGCCGCAAGGTAGTATCCATGGCAACCGGCTCTGGCGTTCCTACGTCACTGTGGCTGTGTTCCAAACGTTACTCGCTCCGACTCCGGAGTAAAGGTTTCGCACCGTGGCGTTTCAAAACTCGCTCGAGCTTACTCGATGACGTCAGAACTTGCGTTCCAGAAGCGGGTTGTTTACTTCGGACGAATTACTCAGGCTACCCTTCTGGATCGAGGGGTAACGTCGGATCAAATCGAGTAAATACGTCACATGATCTGTTCGTTGTCTGCTTTCTGCGCCGACAGCCGTCAAAGCTCGCTTGCTCCGTTGGCTTTGGTGGCGGACGTTCGAAATGACAAAGAATGAGGTGCAGCCATTTTCAACGCAGGAATTCACTGCAATAAATGCAGACCGTGCACCCCCTCCCCGCCCGGAAGGTATACATGTTGCTATTATCAAAGTGCGTGCGTAAACAGGATCTTCTCCGCATCCTCGTCCTCGGCGTCGGAGCGAATGCCGTATTCTCACGTTCAAGGCTGAAAATGTTCGAACGTAGTAAATGACGCGGTAGTATTTTTGTTTCCCCCAGAGTGTGTGTAATGAGGGGACAACACTTGTAAAGCAGTGCAGGTTTCTGAACATTTCATGTATATTCGCGTGAAAGCGAACGTAAGTTACATATATCACTCTTGAAACAGCACCCTGCGCTGTACCGCGCTACACCGTGTGGAAGTAATTTCTGAAAAACATAATCGGTGCAAATTACAATGCGTGGAATATGTCCGTTTAGGGGCACCTGTACTAGAAATACAGAGATCGCGCTGAATAATAAAACAAATGTTTAATGTCCAACTGTAAGGAGTAAGTAATTTTCGATCTCAATATACAGCTCAAAAGGAAGGTGAGTAAAAGCAGCTGGTGGATCCACCCAAATCCACCTCAGAAAACACCGCGTCGTCATTAATGGCGAATTCGGGTGGTCAATCGCCGGCGAGCCCACGCCGGCGGCACAGGCAACCAAAACCGCGCCAGCGGCGCGTCACGTGACCCTCTCCACCCGAACACAAAGCGCCTGCAACTGGCGTTTTCGTTTGCCTGGGTCGCACGTGAGCTTTGTTAACTTCTTCCTCGATTATTTTATGATACAATAGGCACGCTGTAGGCATCAGCAACATATATTTTCGGACTCTGAGATGTGGGTAAACAAATTTTAATATATTTTGTTTGGATTCCCGAAGAAATGTTGCCATCTTTCAAGAATCCCAGAAGGCTCACCAGCGTCACTGTTTATATTCCATTTTCTTGTTATTACCTTTTTTTCCCCGGAATCCTCAGCATTTTCATTTGGCCCAGCCCTTTGAAATAGTAATGCGCGTTCAAGTGTGGAGCTGCAGCACTATCAATACATTTTTTTACAGCGGTGTAATAACACGCTGTGTCCCATAGCAAATTGATCTTGCGCAAGCTTCCTTTAAAATATTGTATCTTTATCTCCGTTGTTTTTGCTGTCTTTTCTCGGACCACAGAGGGCTGTCTTCCTCAATGGCTTCGTTTTCTACTCGAACCCGCTATCGGCGATCATTGTTTCGTTTGGTTCCCTTTCCCGATTCGGATATGACGATACTGGATACAGTCTGGCAGACAAGCTGCCCGACCTCTAGAAGCTCGGGCAAAAATTGTGCCGGTAAATTGCCGGCACACGCCGGAGAAGCGCCACCCGAACGGCGCGCACTCGCCAGCCTTTGACCACGCGAACGCCCGTGCCGGAGATATGGCAAAATATTTTGCCGGGAAATGACCACGCGAATTCGCCATAATATTATCGTCTCTCCATGATCAAAATGATTATGCTTTCTTCATGATCATTTTTCTCCATGCAGTGCTTTCTCCATCAACAAAAGGATCGTCTGATATTTTCTGCCATCCCTGCTGTGTTTTCTTTTTGCCGTAGCCCAAGACGAAGCCAGTAGACCCTTTTCAAAAATCCCAAAAGCCCGCGCACGCCGCGCGACGAATAATGGGAGTACTCGGTACGCCCCTCCCATCGTCTTTCCTCCCGCTACCACGTGGCATACGATAGAAGGCGCAGGTTACCATAGCAACAACGTTCGAGCACGCCTGAGCCGAGTAGAGTCGGATCGTCGGACGAGCGACGAGCGCAGGGGGGAGAGGGTCTGCCCCTTTTTCATCCCTCTCCTTTGTACCGCACCGCCTCTGTCGGCTGCTGCGGTGACGCTTTGTCGAACCAGTCGAACCCTGCCAAGGTCGCGGTGCAAAATAAGTGAATTCTTTGACACTGCAAGACGTGAACGTAAGTTACGACCAATAACGTAGTCAAATCGCCTTTCCCGATGCGTTTACGCTGCCACATGAATACGGTACGGCGCCAACGACGTACGACGTTCCGGCGGATGGCAGCGATGGCTGCTGGCGGCATGGGCGTACCAACCAGGGGGGGCAAGGGGCGCTTGCCCCCCCAGTTCTCATAGTGGGGGCCAAGGCATGTGTTTTGCCCCCTGAAACAGCCGCCACTGAGCATGGCAAACACTGGCCGGTGGTGCCCAAGGAATACCGAGGGCACCGCCCCCCGACCCGCGGGGGCATATTTTTAACGCGCAGGCGATACCACGGCCAATTTCGACGCGCGCGCTCGCGCGCGCGTCGAGATCGGCCGTGGCAATACAAACCCTAGCAATGGTGCTCACGCCGGATTGGCTGGTTTCTGGAGATAGGCGCTGCCACCGTCAACATAGACGAGCGGTTACAATGCGAGTTTCCGAAGAGGTAGCATAACTTAGTGGTACTGGTAAGATGTCGGCCTCATACGTATCAGACCCAGGTTCGATCCATGGTGTGGGCTTACTTCTTTTATGTTTTTTCCTGGAACATTTTTTTGTTTTGTCGAGGCGTTTGGCGATATTTTACGACATTTCGTTTTTTACGATTAACACTGAAAAAAAAAACGAATGTTGTTGACGAGACATTGCTGAATTAAATCGTTATGGGACTCCATTTACGGACGTGCATGGGGGACAGCGGGGCTTGGGTTGCCGGCTCGACGCCGCAAAGTGGCGTGCCCGGAGGTGGGGGAGCTGAGATGGTTATTAGTTTTGTAATCAGCAGCCGCAAATTAACGCCGCGAAGCGGCGTGAACGCAGGCGTTGGGGTGGGTTAACGCGCAGGTTAACGCGCTTCGAGTGATACACACGCCGTCCGAATCCGGAATTTAAGTTACCGCGCGTTGCCGAGCAGCCAATCCGGCGTGAGCGTCGTTGCTAGAGGGGTCTATCGCCTGCGCCGTAAAGGGGCTAGTCACGCATACCAAAGCGCCCGGTGCGCATACACAATTGGCCCTCTCCCCCCCCCCCATCTTTTACAACGCCCACACCACGCACGCCGTAAAAGTTAGTGATGGACCGAATCTGCCGAACTTCTGATTCGGCAAAGTTCCGCACATGCCGAAGTTTTGAAGGAAAGTTCGGCAAAGATTCGGCAAAAATTTGGCAAATGTCTGCGCACGCGCACGAACGCAACGGGGCCATGGATCGCAAATCGGACGCCGCGCAGTCGCGCGGATTACCATCGCACTGGTTTAGTACAACCAGCGGTTACGGTGAGGTGTGGAGTAGGCGACACGGTAACTTTGCGTTTGTGAGCTTTTGCGAGTGTGGTTCTCTTCAATATTTTCTGCCTCAAGAACAAAAGATCGACCAGTAATTTACGCAGTCCACTGCACAAGTGGCAAATGATGCGCTGCATTCTGGATAACGTGATTCTCATTGTGACCTTTTCATTGATGCAACGAGATAGTTGAAGCATTGACTGACAACTGACAGTTACGCTCAGTGTGCGCAGCCCACTGCCGTCAAACAGGGCGAGAGTCACGAGAACTTGCCAGAATGTATGGGATGCTGCTGGCGTCCTCGTCATAATGTGACACATGTTTTCTTCCTTCTTTCTTTTCTTTTTACGTACTTTCTGTAGTGTGTATATTCGGTATATTTATTTCTCTGTTTTGTTTTTTTCATATGTGGTGGCGGGCTGGCAGCAGGCATGTTACAAGCTACTCAAAAAAGTAAATAAGTTAAGTTACTCAGTATCAGCCTCAAAAGTAATTTGAGTAGAATAGAAATTGCTCAAATAGAAAGAAATTTAGTAAATTACTAATTACAGTAAAAAAGTAACGAATTACTTTTGAAGTTACTTTTATTTTTTCTATGCTAATAAGGAAGTACTTACATAGGTTTTTTGATGCGTTAGCGAAATTTCGCTTGCCGAATATAAAGCGGCTGTGTTTTCACATAATGCTTTAATAGCTGGGTCTGCTTCGCATGCCTAATAGTTTTGCACTTCTGTGTTTTTTTTGGTCAAGGATGTACTGCGGATGTATCGTTTTACCTTTGAGGTTTAACACTGCCTGAGCTTGATTTTGCAGACAGTGTTTGATTGCTTACAGTGTTGCGTAAAGTACGTCTAAAAAACTACTGTGAAGTACAAAGTAAATGAGAGGTTATGTACTTCAAGTCAAAGTAGTAAGTACACCGGGTTGCAATGTACTTGAAGTAACGTACTATAAATATGGGCCGCACTTCAAGCAAAAGTAAAAGTACTTAACGCACTTTTTCAGAATGCCGTTTCATTCCCTATACAGCGTTTTTTTAATGCAGATAGCATTCTTTGGATACTTCACTTTTCGTTTATGGCAATATATCTATCATCTCTGGCTATCTATCTTACTTCGCAGGTCCGCGATAAATGAAATAAAAAGACCGGCGCCAGCTGGGATTCCGAACCGTTGACCCTTTGATCAACTAGTAGACGCGCTAACCGCAAAGCTATGAAAACAGTTTTTTTATTGCCGGTTTGAACGCTAACATTACAAAGGATCACGCATATTACAATTCACTTCGCAGAGATCACTTATGCGCGGTCGTAAAATTCGCATTCTTTAAAGGTCTCCAAGTACGTCTAGAACAACCTTAATCAGGCGCACAAACATATTGTAGCGTAGATTTTAGTCTACAGATAGATTCAACAAATACATGCGTACAGGGTCGAACATCCAACGTCGGCATGCCTCCTGCCATTCTACTTCTCATATGGCAGCACAGGCCCAGGAGCATGACTAGATCGGGGGGATTTCAGCTTGTTTCTCTACAGGAAAACCTAATGCCGTAATAGGGTTAAAGGCAAGTCTTTTAATAGTTCACTGGAGGGGACATCCCAAGAAAGGAAGCGTCAGCAGTCCGAGAAGAACATGTTATTGTTTAGACACATGCAAACGTCGCGCCCCCACGAAGGTACGTAAACGTTTTCCCCCCTCAAACCCAAGTTTTGACAGGGAGTGTATTATTAGCTGGAAAAAAAATGTTTTAATAGAGAGGGCGTGGTCATCTTGCAACTCTAGATAACCCGATACGCTCTGGGCCTGCATATGAGAACATGGAACGATACAACAGTTCAAGAACTTACTTTCAATAAGGTCACGAGTTAAGCGCTTGTCTATCAAATAGAGCTGAAAAGAAAAACGCACAGACAGAAGCTTGACACTTCGACCGCTATCGGAAAACTGCTGGGACGCTTTGCTCAGGTATGCATGAAGAAACAACAAGAAGGATTTCCTCTACAAGTGTCATCTGAATTACCGTCGAAGAAAGGGTTAGTTTGTTCACTAAGAAACATAAAACGGGGCCTACTAATCACTAACAGACACGTGAGACTTGATAGCCCTCTACTTACTGCTGCGTAAAACAAATTGTCCCGACGCATTCTCTCCCAACTGATCTCCCGATGAAAACGCTTAAACGTGTAATTTCTGAATATTCACTCTAGCACGGCAGCACTTGAAGCACATACTAAAATTTAGCGATTAGAAAAATATTACAAACGGTAGCTCATTGTAAAATTGACATATCCCATCCTTTCCATTTCCAGCTGCCTCAACGTTTCTGCACAACTGATGACAAGTATATGTTCGGTCTCTTATAATGTTGTAAAGGAACACCTAAGTACTTTGGAGGTGTCGACATTAAATTTATGTTTCAAAACGTCAAGACTTTGTATTTATGTTCCATACCATAAAGCCGCTGCACTTTTATCAATTGACAGCTAGACCCATGGCTGCTGAAGTAAGATAGCCCTATAACTACAGACTGCTGCTGCGTTACCTCCTTATCTTTACAAAAAATAGCGACATCATCGGCATAGGACTGGAGTTTGACCTCTCTGATACGTAACGAAAACCCACTAATACTCGTATTATTTATTATAGTGCGACAAAGGGCTCTAAATAAATACTAAACAACAAGGTGATGCTTGGGCAGCCTGTTTAGCTGACGAATCCTGGAAATTCTTGATATTGCTTTCCCGTTAATTATAATCTATGTTTGTATCCGGCCTATATACATTGTACATTTCTTATGACTTATATCGTACATGATCGCTTTGTAGGACGGTATGTTGCACTCGGTCAAACACGCCAGTCAGCGTCTGGAGGATGGCAACCTGGTCAGGATTGGGCATCACACAACTGTATACACTTCGCAATGTGCACGTTCGTTAAAATAGATCTACCTCGGATACTACAGGTCTGGTGATCCCCTACTGCATGTCGCAAATAACGTTCTGTAACCGTCAGGCGAGAACTTTTATTAATACTTGCAGTCACGACGTTACCTAAAGCAATGGGTCTGTAGTTCTGCTGCCTAACCAAATTTGTGGCCATCATCCACTTTAGGAATCAGGACAGTATAGGTATTTAAGCGGAAGGCAGTAACTTTTCTGCCTCATTCGATTCAGTTATTACGTCATGCGATCGCAACAATATCGTGTTTGTTTTTAGCAAATGCCTGCAAGTTAATCCGTCAGGACTTAGACTTTTTTGTGCCAGTTCTTCAATCGCCTTCTCGATCTTCACGGCAGCACCCATATCAGTTTCTTCTAATTTTCTTTAATGTCATCTTCTTCAGAGATGGGCTCTACTAAATATTTTTCAAATTGCGCGTCGCTTGATGCTTCTGTCGCTGGAAAAGTGCCATAATTATTCCAATAAATCGCACTATAAATCTCCCGGTTTACTGCCAGTAAGCCGTATTTATCTCGGCTATGTTTTCACTTTACGTAGCAAGCTTCGGCATAATGCCCGTTTGGTGAGCTGCTCGAATGTGTTAGCTCAGGCCACGATGGCTCCTTAACATACACCTCTAAGTCCGATTTACTTGACTGTCTGCCAATCTCTTCTGAAAACATGCCTGGGTTTTCATTTTCAGGTCTGCTTAGTCGGTGAAGGTCATCGGAACAACTTTTCTTCGGTTTTTCCAGTAAACAGTATTTCGTTGTTCTATTGCACTAAATTTAACTTGTAAACCATTCCCACTTTTCACGGGCACCACACCATTGGTACTGCATTTTACTTGTAATTTATCTACTGTGGTAAAACTTCCATCATAGAGGTTATTGTTCATTTCCTGTTCCCAACGAAACTGGGTTTCTTTGGAAACCGCACCAACAATAAAAAAACGAGTGCACTGATCAGAAAAAATACCCTTGAGTACAATCCTTCGTATCCGGTTAAAAGTTCAATTGACACATCAAAGCTCTATCAAGACGAACGCAAACTCGAGGACTGATAATGTATTTGCCATGAACCGATTGTGAACACTGGTACGTCGCGACATCTAAATACCTTGTAATCAACTCGTTCCAAATAATTGCACTACTGTCGTTAACTTGTAATGGTGGATCGGTCCCGTGACGCACAAACGCAGTTAAAATCACACTAACAAGACAAGTTTACGCTGAGAATCTAAATGTTGGTCAATGCTACTGAAAAAACACTTCCCTTTCGTTAATGTCGTTTTGGAGCGCCGTATACATCTATGATACGATTATTCAACATCAGAAATACTACAGTCGCAAATGACGAGGCCTCACCAACATTCGTCGACTATTACTGATTGGACTTGTGCATTCAAAGGTTTTCGTAAAACAACATACAACCCCCGGACCAGTACCGTTTGACCTTGCGACACTGCACACTTCGAAAGAGTGAGAAAGAAGCAGCAAACGATAGCGGGTCTCTATCGTCACTTCCAGCACTGGGTCTCCTGAGTTGCGAGGACATCAATACCTTGTGCAGATTAGGAGCCTCTTTACCTGGATATGTGCTTATGACGCGAGGCGAAGCCTCAGAGCGTTAAGTGTCGGCAATTTCAGGTACTCTGGCATAAATCGACGCCCTCGCATGTCAGGGGCTCACCTCGTCTCAGGAGAACCGCACCCTGCGCCAGGCTCACCAACCGCGTCAGCCGGTCGGCTTGTCCAGTCCTCCGGGTTCGGGAAACTGCCTGGGGTGGTGGGGGTCGAGGCTTTCTCCGCCTCGTGGACACCGTCTTCCAAGCCGTCTTCACAGGCAGCTCCTCGGGGTTCGAGTCATAGCCAGCCTTAACCGTGTCCGAGTCCGGAATCTGAATCGAGCTCCCGCGGTCGTTTCACGGCCAAAGCCCCAGTGTCAGCCATATTCACTTCGACGCTTAGCTGCGCCTCAGAAGACATCGTCGGCACGACGGCTCTCGCCTCTTCCTCCTCCTTCTCCGGCGCAGCGTTGCATGGAGTTGTCTGGTCGAGGCTCGTCTCGGCCACGGCAACTGGCGTGGCCTCCGTCATCTTCGGCAACTCTGTAGGCGCTAGTCGGTCGGTGTCATCCTTAGCGCTCTCCTCATTGTCTTTGGCAGCGGTATCGGCACTCGCGGCGACTTCTTCCGCGTCTGTCTCGTCCATGACGTGCTCGGCGTTTGTCGCGCCGCTTCGGGCACCTGCGGCCGCTGCATAAGTCCTCACATTGGTCAGCGTCGTGGCCGAAACGGTGGCACGACTGCACACTTGGGCACGCGGCAGTCACGTCGGATGTGGCCGGTCCGCTGGCAGCGCAGGCAGAGCGGCGCCCTGCCCGGCGCTACAACGAGCGCCAGCCCTCCGGCGATGCGCAACTGATGCGGCAGGTCGTCCAGTGTAAGCCCAGGCTTGAGCCGAATGACAGCCGTTCGCGTCATCGACGCGCAGCCCGCAATGCCTTGCACCCGCCACTTCTCGGTGCCCACCTCGATTACAGTGCCGTACGGTGCCAACGCCGCCTTCACCTCGTCATCAGGAACGTGGTACAGCATCCAGTGAAGCTTGAGGCGGATGTCTCGGTTTTCTGGGTCGATGACGAGGCACCGCCGACCCTTGACGACGAGGTCGCCGGCGGCAAGGGCCTTCCGCTTTCCCTCGGGTGACTTGAAAGTCACAGCCCAGACGTGGTTCATCTGGTATGCCCCCAAAGCGGTGACTTCGGGGAGCATTTCCAGACGCTGCAGGGTGTCCCGGAAGTCCTCGACTCGGTACGGGCGGCCACGAACGTCAGCATGCAAAAACACGGTGTTTAGCACCGCAGAACCAGTCGGCAGGGGTGGCAGAATAGTCGGGTAGTCAGTAGACGCTGCGTCTTCCTGGCACCGCGGCCCAGCCGGGCCGCAAAAGCCGCTCCGCTGGAGCTCATGATTCCACGTCCGCACGCGCTGGTGTTCGAAAATGGAATAGAGCTATGAAGGCAGTCATTCAACGCACTCTAAACGGTTGTTTATATCTTTACCATAGCGCGCTTACAGCGCTACCGGGCGCGCGTTCATGCACGGGCTCATTCCGCCTCGAGGCTGAGCACGGCCGCTAGCTCACCCTCTCCCGCGCTCGGGAGAGGGTGATGTAGCGGCCGTGCTCAACCTCACGAGCGGAATGAGCCCTCGTGCATGGAACGCGCGCACCGGTAGCTGTGACAGCGCTGTAAAGCGCGTCCTATGGTAAAGATATAAACAACCGTTTAGAGCACCGTTAGTTGAGACTAGCTGAGACGCCAGAAAGTCTGGTCGGTACCATTTTGAGTGTTTGTGCGTATGGCGCGTGCTTTGCTCGCCTTCCTAAGTGACACAAACGCACGTGCTGGGCTGCGGAGATCGTGCGCAGGGCTGTGAAAGTGTCAACAAATTTAGAATCGCCTCAAGAGTGGGCTGGCGTATCTAGAGTGTGCCGGCCACCTGACGAACGCGCATAACCCGCACCGTTTGATGCTATTCGCATTAACGTAGATAATCATTCCCAAAGGATGGGTTCTGTTTATATTTGTAATGGGCCGGTATGCATTGTTTTAGGGGAAATCGGAGGTGCATCAGTTTTTTTCGGAAAGGACGGCAAAATTAAAGGTGCATCAGTTTTTTTTTGCTTTTTTTGGAAATGGTGGCAATTAATACGCCATAGAGTAATTGCTTTATTCTCGCTGACGAACCATTTAACACAATCAACTTATAAGGCACTTATTTGTATTGGTCTTATAGCCAACATTACTTCACTCAGAGAAATGACCAGATGACGTCTCGAAAGACAGCACAAGCTATACAGGAGCACCAGATGAACTTCAGAGCGGGTGCTGCACTTTGTTACATCCTTTGAGTGAGGATGAAGTGTGTATACCTCCTGTTGTGAGCAAGAATTCCTACACTGGGGAGAAGCGGGGACAAGCCCCTTCTTCAAATGCGTCAAGTCTCATTGAGCTTCGGGATACAAGGAAACGCCAGTCTTGGCGCTAATCCCACAGCTACTCGGCCTCACTTGCGTCGTGTCTGTTCGCTCTCCGCGCCTCATTGCAGTGTTGTTGCAGTGGGGGCTCGTTAAAACTTTTTTGGGGTTTTGAACTATCCAAAGTACTTTCTTCCTCTCCCCCCCCCCCTTTCCTACGCCACATGCTTCCCCCTTTGCAAATATCAGCTGATCTTCCAACGTCTTATCTTCGTTGATAGGCAAAACAACCAGTAAAATTCTAAAGTAATTTGTAATTTTGAGTAGAATTCACTCGAAAAGCAGGTAAGGTAATCTACTAATCACCAAAATAGAAATGTAATTGAAAGTTACTAAACTACCCAGAAAAGTAATTAAGCTACAGCAACTTGTGTAAAGTAGTTGAACTACGTACATGTTTAGCTGGCAGGAGCTCTGCGTAAGAGTTTTCACCTATCTGCCTAGCCCCGCACACCACCACTGGGCCCTTCCAGTATGTGCAAATAAAATTATTATTATTATTATTATTATTATTATATATATATTATTATTATTATTATTATTATTATTATTATTATTATAACAATCTTGTTTTCGGCTCACAAGCAGTTTGTGCCGAAACAGAATAATATTGCTTTTTAGTTCTGCGTTATTTCGCGATTTTCATGTATCTGCATAAAACTAAACACAGAACTATCATGCTCGACGTTGCACATCGGACATTCCTAACTCTCGCCAACTTCCTAAACGTCTGTGTCTGTCCTAACAAGAGAAACCGGAATTTTAAATATTAAAAACGGCACGTTGCGAATATGGAGCGCACACTTTCACGCTAAGCTGACGTCAAGTGACCCAAGTCGGAAAACATGCATATTTACAATATTGTTATCTCTTCTGGTGAAGGCTCAGCAACCGTTCCATTCGTTTTTGCGCACAAAACGGTGACTCTCAGAGAAACAAAAAACGCAGGGATTGCCTTTATTTTAACAATGTAATCACACTTCCAGGCGTGCACTGATGAAGCCTCAAAATCAAAACTCTCGTAGCGTGATTCGTGACCGCGCCGGCTACTACCCAACCTCGTTGTCACGCCACTTTCTGCAAGCCAACTCTAAATTGCCAGTAAACACACAAAAGAGACATCGATACTATCTTGTAGAATATCCCCTTATTTAGTCATAACTGTGTCAATAGGCACCATGTTGTATTTAAGCTAAGAAACAAAAAACATAAACCTTTTTTCGCCAGAGGAAAACTAAATACCAATGTTAAGTCTGGTAGCAATGTATTTTTGCCGAATCTTTAGAAACGTTAGGAAAAGTTGCGCCGAATTTTCGATTCGGCAAAAGTTCGGCCCATAACTATACTCGTTTCAGCTTCCGTCCGAGCGCAGCCAAAGCTACGTGTGGCCGGAGCCAATCACACGCCGGCTACAGGTCACGCGATCTCGCCTGCCCTTTTGTATCACTCCGCTTCGCCGCTGGTCGTCAGCGCCTCCCGCGCTCGCCGCGTATTTCGTCTGCTACGGGTGTATCAACGGTATCGTCTGCTACAGGTTTAAAACGTGTACCTTTCACGTTCTGAAATTTAGTCATAGGGGATGTCAGTATGTAGGCTGGCCGCTGGCGTCTGTGTCCGAGCTTTCGATCCTGTTCGTCATTTCGCCATAGTTTCGAGATGTAAGTACACGTTCCAACGTGCCCGATGACCCGACCGTTGATGTTTCCTTGTATTGTTTGGATATACCGGGGTTCGAGGCGCATGCCTTTCCACCAACTTCTCGGCGTTCAACGTGATCGGCAGGTAAAGGAATGCCCTGATTTCGCCGCGTATCAGTGAACTGTGCTGGCCCGGACGCTTTTCTTGTTTACAACGCATTCGCGGTACGACGCGGCCGGAGTCTCCTGCCGAATTTGAAAGTAGACATTCATCACGACCTTTCGCGCCTGACGCCCAAACGTGCCTTTGCGAAAGGACGTTTTGAAACGACTCGGTGAGGAAAGCAGCGAAGCACGCTGCACATGATTCGGCCATTACGGGAACAAAATCGCACAGAAAACCGAGCGAGCGCTGCAGCAGTGTTGCCAGCGGACGTACGTGTTTTCACCAAACCACATGCATTGAAATATATTAATAAAAACATCAACTTCCGACAATTCATATCTTTAGTTGCAAATCATTCTCAGCAGTACATATCTGGAATATTGTGCAACGTTTACGCACAAAACAGCTATTTAAAAAAAGATAAATATATATACTTTTGCGGACTACTTTGTGGTGCGTAGGAATGCTCTTCTCGAAGTTGCGAACCGTCCCCCAGCCTTTGGCTGCGCTCGGACGGAGCTGGAAACGAAGTATAGTAAAAATATGCGACCCAGGGGGGGGGGGGGAGGTCTGGTTTGCCCCCCCACTCAAAAACAAGTTGGTACGCCACTGGCTGGCGGTAGCTGCCGCGACGCGCGCGCAGTCGTGAAGGCGCAACGAGAAAGGGCGTGATCTGTACCGAGGGTTCCCGAAATTCCCTGCCGTCATGGCGCTGTACGTTTTGCAACAGGTCTATTCGCGTAGCATCCAGGTGATTATCCCGGCCGTTCCAAAATCGAGTCGCGGATCGTTTACTCGCCATGTCACGTGCTATTACCCGCTGACGTAGAAGACACTCGGGTAAGATTTGGAACATAGCCCGTGACGTATGCCCTCGCGGCGTGGCGTCGCTCAGATCTGGTCGGTCCAGATATTTGCTCGCGGTGCGCCCAGTCCGCCTAGTGGCAAGCGGCGGAAAAGCAACCATGGCGACCGTTCGTTTGGTCTGTTAGGTTTGTGTACGGTGCTGTGTGCGGTTCGAGCGCTCTCGGGAGAATGTTTTGGTGGTCTGCGAAGTTATTCGTAGTCCCATGAGTGACACGGAAGGTGGGCGGTGCTTCACAAACAACAACGGCGGTATACCGAGAAGCGGCGGTATGACGCCGAGCGAGATTGGTTTGGTAGTTTGAGTTCAAGGTAGGGAATCTTTTTTCCGGATGTTATTGCCACAGCCAGGGCCGACCCTACACTCTCAAGGGCACTTCAAAAAAAAATCCGGCCGTGCCCTCCCCCCCCCCCCCCCTCCCCCCCCCCCACTCTTGTTGCTCTCCTCTCGCGGCAGAAATGGGAAGCACCTCTAGTGAGGCTCCCCCGGTTCTCCGGCTCAGCGGCCACGGCGGAACTGCTCGTGATCATGGCTTGCCAACAGTCATTGCTGAATGCAAACAGCACTTTTCACTGTACCAATTTGGTGCTTGAGGCGTTATGAGATTGTACCTTACTAGAGAGTTTTCAGTATTGGTCGAGTCGGTGCTCCTCCCAAGAAGAGGTGCAAGTCTACACTCGTCAACATGTAACACCGTCTTCACAGCCTTGCGAAAGGTACGCCGCTGAGGCAATCGGAATTGAAGGTTTCATGTGTGCTGTAGGCCGTACGATCCGCTTTCGACTTTTGTGTATGAATCTAGAGTGTGCCATTTCATTCCTGATTTTGTAACGTTGCATCTCAACTGCTTTTTTTTTCGATTGTGAAATAAACATTTATAACACTTCTAGCCAAAACCAAATCATTGTGTTTGAGGAAATTTGAGCGGTACTTTTGTACCATTTCCGAATAGGTAAAAAGCGCGACACATTTAGCTCAAACAAACAATGGCTAGTTTTTTTGTCTTTCTTTGTTTAGAAACGAAAGGTTCTCATCAAAGTTATCATAGGTACTAAAAGTGTTCATTTGGGGATATAATGCAGACGGTAAAATTTCGTTCCCACTAATACTCTTTCTAAGTAAAATGTGAAAATGCGCCGATGGATCGTGTTCGCGCTAACAGTGTCGCGATGTGTACCTCGGGGAATCGTATATTTCTATATTTGTTGGGGCCGTTTTTTCCTACTTGCCACAGGGTGCCATTTTCCCAAGGGCATATGACAGGACCGCCCGAAGGCCATGAGGGATCAGGAAAACCCAGAAATAGAGAATCCTTTGGGCACATTTTTCTTTTCTATTTCCACCTGGAGCCTTTTTTTCCGAAGACATATTGTCCGGGGACTGTTTTTCTGGGGACATCTTTTCCGGGATATTTTTTCCGGGGACATGTTTTCCGGGGACATTTTTCCTACACCCCGGTCGAACTGGTCAATGTTGTAGTCAAACTGGTTTAACTGGCAATCAAGCTGGTTTAAGCTGGGCAAGCTAGAATTTGAGATGCTCAGTCTGGTTTAAGTAAAAAACAGCACGGTCTAACTAGAATCTGGTTTTAGATTCAATATGGTGTAGCTCGGAGCCAGTCTGATCCCAACTGGTCAAACTGGTAAAACTGGTTATCCATGGAACCAATGTGGTCAAGCTAGGAGACAAGCTGGTCAAGCTGGTGAAGCTGGTTGAACTCATAACCGTAATGGTCAACCTGGTCTTACTGGGAGCGCGCACGCCAAGGTCGGCTAAAAATGGTCGAACTGGCATTGCTGGGAGCGCACGCGCCAAGGTTGGGTTGTGCTGGGACGAGGCCATGTCCTGTTCTTTGTCCTCTCGTTTTTGGTAGACGACCGGGCGCTTCAGGCGCGTTGCGAGCTTCCTTTGTGTGCGAAAAAAGAAAGAGAGTGGTAGGGACGGAGAATTTGAGACACGTTGGGCTAGCTTGGGCAGATTTTCGAAGGGACGGGTATGTGCGCGCTGTTTGGGGACTACTTGAACGACGGTGCAAGCGAAGCGTGTTTTGAGGAGACAGCGAGCGTCCGTCCGGTCAGTGCGGGAAGTGGTCGGACGTCCCGACTGAGGCGTCGCTTCGTGTCTTCGAACGAGTGTGTGCTCGTGAATGACGGTGGTGCCGAGAAGTGTCGCCAATGCCATCCAAGCCACATGGATTTCCTCGCCTCTGCCGACCACGCAAGGGGCCGCTTCGCCCCCATTACTGGCGGGACCCAGGTTCGCTTCTCTCATACGTGTAGTATTTTCTATTGCTATTGCCTGTTTTTGGCGTGTGTCTAGTATTTTTCGTGTTGAGAGATAAGCAATCTGGTTTTAATAACATTGTTTCGCACCGAGAACTACTGTCTGTGCGTCGGTTAGTACTGTATCAGCACCGAGGATATGTAGCATCTGAGCTCATGTGAGCAGGCCGCAAGTACGAAAATAATAAATTGGATGCAGTAATGTTTCGGTCGATCGTGGAGTGCTGCGACGGCTGGAGGGTGGCTCGTTTCCGGTGACCTCAGTGACTGTCAGGCTTGGTGGTTGAGCAAATAGGAATATATTTACAGATGACGAACAACTTTTTACAAAACAAAGCACAAAACATCTCGCTTCGGCGTACTGTCGCTCGCGACAGCCTCAATTAACGATGATGGGCCTCGGCGCCAAGCGCCCAACCCCAAACGGTGCGGGCAAACTCTTTTGTCGCGCACGACAAACCTACGCGGCCCTCGGACCGCGGTAGACAAACGTACCAGTCCGCGGACCCGTTTCAACTCAACTCGTCCCGGCTCGCCAGGACCTCAAAACCAGCGCGCTGACACTGGGCCTGTCCAATCAGGGACATTAAAGACTCCTATTGGCGCCAGTGCCAGCACCCTCTCCACTCACCCAAAGGGGAGCCGCCAAGGTTTCCCTACCATCCTTTCTGCCCCCGCTCCACGAAGACGCGTCCAATCCGGCTCTGGGAACGGCTACTCCCCAGGCAACACAAGACGTCGAGAGGACGTCGAAATAAGGTCCTAGACGTTGGGCGACGTCCAAGTCCTAACGAACTTTTTATCGACGGCATTGGTACGTCCACATGAGAGGTTCCGACAACGTCAAACACGCGACCTAGTGACAACGTTATAAGCTTCACCTTGACGTCTTTAACGGTAATCGACGTCTGTTGGACGTCTTGTAAGAGAAGTTCTTTGAACGTCGAGCAGGAGACGTCATAACAATGTCCTGAACAACACCTTGACGTCTTCGACATTAATCGACGTCAGTTCTACGTTTTCACCGGGAAGTTATTTGAACGTCGAGCACGAGACGTCCAAAAAATGTCCTGAGCAACACCTTGACGTCATCGATATTATTCGTCGTCAGTTCTACGTTTTCCGGGAGGTTCTTCGAACGTTGAGCGCGAGACGTCCCAACAATGTCTGAGCAACACCTTGACGTCATTGGCAATAATAGACGTCAGTTCTACGTTTTCTCCGGAAAGTTCTTTGAACGTGGAGCATGAGGCGTCCCAACAATGTCCTGAGCTACACCTTGACGTCATCGACATTATTCGACGTCATTTCTACGTTTTTTTCGGGAGGTTCTTCGAACGTTGAGCGCGAGACGTTCCAACAATATCTGAGCAACACCTTGACGTCATTGGCATTAATAGACGTCAGTTCTACGTTTTCTCCGGGAAGTTCTTTAAGCGTGGAGCACGAGACGTACCAACCATGTCCTGAGCAACACCTTGACGTCATCGACTTTATTCGACGTCAGTTCTCCGTTTTGTTTCGGGAGGTTCTTTGAACGTTGAGCGCGAGACAACCCAACAATGTCTGAGCGAACACCTTGATCAGGGGTTTCCCCATGATTCTAATCAAGGGGGGGTGTCCCAATGGCTCGGGGGGGGGGAGGCGATGCGAGGCGAGGCTAGATAAAATATAAAACTGTTTCTTTTTTAGTCCACTAGCTAAATTACAGACGTCTATTAACCAAATGCTCATACCCGTAATGTATGTTTCCTTTCTCTATATATACACCTGAGAGGTGGTGTTTTCTACTTAATCTAAACAAAGCACTTTATTTTTTCCTTTTTTTTAGATTCAAGGGGGGTGTCCAGGAAAACTTGGGGGGTCTATACCCCCTAGGGGAGGTCTAGGGAAATCCCTGACCTTGATCACCCTGAACTAGCGCTGTCGTATCACTTTTAACATTTCTCGTCAATGTCAGCATTTTGATACTGTGCATGCAATCCACTTTTCAACCTATGCTGAGCTGCAGAAATTTCTTACAATATTATTATTCTCGTGATTGTTGTTTTAGCAGGATTTAGCTCGAGGTCAGGGGGATGTTTATAGAATTTTTTAGCGTTTCTAACTTAATATCAGCGTCCTTGAAGCTGTAAGAGAATGATAATAATGTAAGAGATTTCTGCAAATCAGCCAGGTTGAAGGGTGGACAGCATGCACGGTATCGAAAACGCTGTCATTGACGAGAAATCTTAAAAGTTATATGACAGGTCCTTGGGCACTATAGGATGCTTGTTTAGGGTGACTCTGATTTACACCCAATGCCGCGTAACCGTAGAAGTGGCCGAAATTTCCGATAACTAGGGACACCGTTCCCATGATTCCTGGATTGCGGGCCGGGGCGCTTGGGAGATTTAGCAAAACGTCTATAGGCTCCTTGCACTGACGTCACATCGCATACTTTTGAACACCATATAAAAGGAGGAGAGGGAGGCTGCTTTTGTAAGAATTTTGAGAGACAGGTTAATCTTCTTGTAATCTTCTGGGAGGAGAATAGCGACACCTGTGCAAATCGGAAGGCACAAAGGAGGATCCTGATAAGAGGGAGCTCCTTCTTCCCCTTTTCTCTAGAGGGCATCGGAAATGACGTCATGTGCAAGAAGCCTATTCCGTCCGAATATACCAACCCAATTCCGGTTGACTCCATTGTTTCATGGTGACTCAGGTCGAGACCGTTGTGAAATGACGTCCCGTTCAGTCTCGACGTATGCTAGACGTTTTATGGCCGTTAAATGGGACGTTATTTCAACGTTGACATAACGTGATCGCAGACGTACGCTCGACATTTTATGTCGTTAAACGGGACGTTATGATGTCGTTAATATGACGTTCTCAATTGACATCCCGTTCAGTTTAGATGTATACTCGACGTTTTATGGTTGTTAAATGGGACATTGTGTCAATGTTGATATGACGCTATCACTTGACTTCCCATTAAATTCAGACGTGCACTCGACGTTCTAAGGTCGTTAAGTGGAACTTTATGTCGACGTAAAAGCCACACTTTTTCCAGACATTAGCCTTTCCATATCACGTCGAAGGGACCTGACGTTCAGACTTTCGACGTTCTTTCGACATGTGGTTCCTGACGTCATCTGTTAAATAAGAGATGTAGACCTTCGATGGTCTCCTAATCGGTTTATTCCGATGGAGCCTCCGATTGAGCCTGGCGCAACGTTCCTAGCTCTGGCGTTTGTCTGCTCGTGCTCCGCGGCTCTCAAGCGCTCGGTGCGAGCGCAGCCGATGGTCACGAGCCGATGGGCGCCAGCTTGCCAGCCGCTACATAACATCATCGACGCTCTTTCGACGTCTTTTCAACGTGTCTGTGCTGCCTGGGTCGTCTCGCTTCCAACGTGGCCATGTCAGCCCGTTCCCGTAAATCCCCTTCGACGGTGCCACCAAAGAAAGTGATGAGCCGTTAACGCGCCCTTCACGGATGGTAAAAAAAATGGTTTGCTCTGTATGTTTATACAGCCTTGGCCTCAACAGGTAATCGGTCTCTTAGCTGTAGATGAGAAATTTAGCCCGTGCAGTACAACCGCTAGCCTGGGTTTTTTAACGTGCATCACGCAGTATAGTGATTACACGAACGCGTGCCGGTACGAAACTCATCCAGATCGAAACGGGCGGGGGTGACGGGGATCGAGCACAGGAGGTTCCTAGAGCGAGCTTCGCTCCACGCTCCGAGCTGAGACGCGTTAGCCACTCTGCCGCTTCCTCCTCTTCGCGGATAGTTCAAGTCGGGTAGACTTGACGAGCTGTCATGCCTAAACGAGGGGGCAAATTGCGGCATCCCTACAGATTCCGAGTTTTTTTTGAAGAGCTTGACTTGTTTTTCCTGTGTATTAATTTAAACAGGTTAAATTGTTTGGGAAGTCCACAATCATGACCGGCTTAACAAGCATGCCCAGCATTCCAAACTGGGCAAGCTGGGGCAATAACCGAGCTTGAAGCTGGGACCAGCTTAAGGTGTTTTTTTCAATAGGGCTGGGCTCGGCTCCTAAACATCAGCCCGTGCAAGCCTCTAGTGATCGATCTTTTTGAAACCGCTAGCGTCTGATAGCTTTACGCGAACCTACAAATCGCTTTGGCGATCTCCGCACCTGGCGTCAGCTCTCGCTGTCCCCTCAATGGATTTCAACAATTAAAATCCTCGTCAATTTAACAAGTGCTTGTGTGGTCGAACACAGCATTTATGCCTGCCTGTAATGTCTCGTGTGTTTTTGGTTTGTTATTGCCTGTCATGTTTAAGGAAGGGAGAATGGAGAAGGAATACATTCAAGCTGTAGATGACTCCCGACAAAAAATGAGAACGAAGATGAGAGGTGACTTTTATCAGAAGATATTCGATACCCAGAAGTTTAAGAGGCTTCTTATTGAGTACCTCTATCTAAAAAAACGTTTTAAATTATTAAATAAAAAAAAAACGTGGCCCTTGTACCGCAGCTGTTTATTTCTGCCCGCAATACTTAATAAAATAAAGTTGGAAAAGCCTCACTCACTGGTTTGACATTAGCACGTCTTAAATATTTATCTATTAGATAAACATTTCTTGAATAAAAATGAAGCACATGCAATATACAGGGAGATACTGAAGGCAACCAGACTTAAATTGATCGCCAAATCGACTTTTACACAAATTTCGGTGTGAAGAGGTACGCAAGTATAATAAGGTAGTGGATTTGTTCAGTGAAATTATATAATGATTTGTTCACTTAATAAAAGAGCATAGAAACAAAATCTTCATTTTCTAATGTTCGATCGCGTGTAAACAAACACTATCTTTGAGTGACTGACATGTTTTGTTTGATAAACTGAAGAGGATATCTAAGTAAATTTTGCTTATTTTCTAATACACCTTTTTTCATTCTTTATAACTGCCACAATGACCTAATATGACAACTGGTGATTTCGCACAGAAAGGCTCAACGTGGATTTGTTAATACTCAAAAAAAACAATATTAAGTTTTTTGTTTACTTGAGGGAGCTTATATTTTAATTCAATGAATTCACCCGGCCGTAATTATTTTCACTGCAATTGTGGGATCTTTCTTTTTCTGCCTTGCACTTGGGACCAGTTGTTAGAGGACCATTTTCTTCTACACCCGCTTTGACTGCTACAAAACAAAGTAGTACGAATGTATGCTACTAGGCATGATGAGGTATAGCATGTTCTCACAAATGTCCAACACACCGATGATGATAGCGAGTGAAGTGAGCAGACTGAATTTCGTAAATTTCCCAACCCCTCAGGCATATATATATATATATATATATATATATATATATATATATATATATATATATATATATATATATATATATATATATATATATATATATATATATATATATATATATATATATATATATATATATATATATATATATATATATAATATACCCTTAATGTTCGCGAGCCCTAATTTTCGCGAATTTCACGAATTGAAAAATTCGCGAAATTTAAGGGCACGCGAAAATTTCGATCTTTAAGAATTTCAATGCAGGCATCTGGAATTCACGAAATTTAGTGGCCGCGGTTCTGTCCTTTGTGACCGACTCGCGAAAAATAGGGACCGCGAAATTAAAGGGTTTTACAGTATCACCCTACCAATCTTCGGCGTCAAGTAAAAACACAAGAAAAAAGAAAACAGATGGTCTGACGAGGCATGGATGCTGCAATAAAAGAGGAATACAACAATTGATCACTCCCGGCAGCTGAACAAAAAATAAAAAAATAAGTATAAACTATGACGTGCGCTTAATGACGGTGAGGCCAAATGCAGAGTGATGGGTGAGCTGGTGTCAGAAGTTTACCGTCCTGATAAAAGTAGATTGCAAGTTTATATGAGTAAAGTTTATAAATGCTCAATATTTTATATTGTTCAAAAAGCGGAGATGTGTGATATCACAATCAGAACTATTTATTAGGCGGACAGCTTTTTTAGTAGTAGGTGCAGTGTGATATTTTTGTTTTCGTTGTCTGAACACACACAGAAAGCAGTAATATACTTTGGACTATGTTACAGTGTAATAAAGTTGGGATACTTTAGTCAATCCAGTAATAAATGCTTGACAAAGGAAAGCAAGCTTGTCGAGCTAGAGATTTCGATACTTATTGTGTTGACAAAATGCGTCCAATCCATATGTTCGTTAAATCACACTCTAAGGAATTTGTAATTATTTACATGGTGAATTTCAGATTTCTCCAGTGTTAGTTTGATGTTCTTTGTAATGACCCGGTTTACTGGGAAAAATATTATATTTGGTTTGTTTCGTCTTTAAAGACTAGTTATTTGCTTTTAGCATTATCAGAGTGCAGTTAAATATTTATTCGTTGCTATTTCTAGCTCGTTAAGCTTTGATCTTGAAAAGAACGGATTTGTGTCTTCCGCTTTAAAACTAAGTCTTGAGTAAATGCAATGTTAAGTATATGATTAATAGAGATCAAAAAAGTAAAGGGCCAAGTATTGAGCCTTGCGGAATACCCCAGTTTTTAAAACCTGAAGATGAATTTATGTTGTCATTCACTGTGTTTTGCCTGCGTGATGTAAAATAACTCATGATTAGTTACTGTGAAGTTTCTTGTATACCATATGTATTAATGTTTAACAGAAATATGTGATGTTCGAAGGATTCAAAGACTTTACAAAAAAGTGATGAACAAACCAATCGTGAAAAGCTGATTCTCAATATTGTTACTTCTTTTGTCACGAATGTTAAAAAATGCGAGTTCAGTTGTTTTTCCTATTTGGAATCTTACTTGTTCCTTGATTATAATAATATACTTCCTAAACAAATCTCTGAAACCTGTCGTTTATTATTTACGCTTGGTAGAAACTGGATTTGTCGTTTATATCTGTGAGGGAATTCACAAAACGTAGAAGCCTGCGAATTAAGAAAACAAGCTGAGAAACAGAAAATTATTCAAAAAGAAATCTTAACATACCTTTGCACAGTTGTCAGAACGTTCCACGCGGTCTTGAGACACCGGAGAGGGGTATACTTATACGCTAGCATGCGTCCGAATCAGAAACAGCAACCTTCTCACCCATTTTGTTTGGAGCAGGCTTCTCAAGGTCGTTCGACACTGAATGTCACTCACAGTTTTACGCTGCACAAACATTTTGGAGCTATAGCCAAAATTAGACATAACCGAACTTGGCATACTATTTGCCGGATAATCATTTAGGTCAATAATCGACAGAAACATTATTGTTGACATTACTAAGCTGTAATAAGCATAAAATTATTTCCCTCAAAATGTAATTCTCTTTCGTTAATAGAAATATGATAAAAAGGCACTTCGATGAAATAAAGGTTTAAATCTTATTCTGGCTTGCTTTAATAGCGAGAACTTACACGTTCTCCCACAGCCTTATTTCAACGTCTGGTGTTCCTTCGGGATTGGTTCTGGGCCCTCTATAATTATAGTGATTTCTGTAGTGTCGTGTGTTAAAGTTCTCAGTTTCTGATTTTTGCTGACATATTTCAATGTATGCTTCTGTGGTGCAAACAAAATAAATTTCTGCTGAACCCTACAAAAAGGAAAGTGATTTCGTTGTGCCGACGTCATACTGTTGTTAACTACGGATATCATTTGGATGGAATGTCAGTGCAGAGAATAACTCCTTTCAAAGGTCTAGGCTTGTGTTCAGATAATGCCTTAAAATTTAAATAAAATCACGTGTATTTTATTGCGGGTAGCGCGATGAGAATATTGGGGTTCGTTTCACGCTTGCGTCTTAATTTAAGAAACCTTACCACCTGATAAATTTTTTCAACTGTTCAGTACTGTCTCTGCTTGGATCTATCTTCGTGATATGGAATTCGCTTTCAAAAACTCAGGACATGAGTACTGAACATGTGTGCTGCTGCCTATCGGGATACCTGGGTTCGAGATTGGTGCTACCAAAACAGACCCGCCATCCTTTACATTGTACAGAAGCCTCGTTTACCGAGCCCTGTCCGCGGCGAAAGAGCTTTTTTCGTTTTGTGGGAGCCAATTCTCATTTTTCCAAATATGTGCTGCAGCTTTTCGAGGCAACTGGTTCGATAATGAGTGGCTAGAACATAAAGCGTTGGCAAGGCTTGTCCATCGCATTTGTCTGCGGTATTTGTATTATAATCACAGCACTTCCAGGATTTCTATTCACATATCTTTGGGATTTGCATTTCTTGCTCTCGTTTGACGCCGACCACAGAGTCGTCCTCCCCAAACCGTGCGAATGCCTTCCAGGACCCCGGTACACTTTCGAAAAAAAACCTACGCTTGCTGCAGCACGAGTCCATGCCGCTCTCCTCAAAAGAAAAAAACACTGCTACTATAGAAGCCTTAGAAGGTGGTAACCTACCACCGTACAGACGAAAACCTTTACGATGTGACACAAAATGCAAAATGGCGAATCTGGATTGGTAGCACGCAATCTCTAAGGCAGCAGCGTCGAGCATTGCGTGAATGCGCACCTACGAATTTCAGAAAAGAATGTTCATCACAAACCTATTGCACAAGCGCTGATCGAAATAAATTGAACAAGCAAACAAAAACTTTCAGCCTTTCCACTCTGGTGAAGAAGGAAGACCAGCGGAGCTGTACAATAGAAAGTAATGGCCGGCCGCAAGTCGGCAACCCAGAGTGGAAGGGCTGTCGCCATCTGTGAGCGACGGCGGCAACCAGATACGTGACTTGCCGCCGTCGCTCATAGATGACGGTAGGTGTCCAGAGTTCGGTGTTTTCATTTCTTTGCGGGGACACGATCCTGGGGAAACTGAGCTCTTAACAGCTCCGCTGTAAAACGATATGGCAATCACCTCCTCTATATCACTTGCCTCCCAGATTGGTATTTTCGGCCGATCATGGTCCTTTCCCTCTTTCTTTGATGTTTGACTGTATAAACCTTTTTCGCATAACCTTATACCAGCGCACAACTGACGCACCCTCGACCCGGCACATTTTTCATTGCCCGCTGACATAGGGCATGCAACCGCCAAGGGTGTGGGCGAACAAGCTTAGAGACGGATGTTGTAGTTGGTTCCGAGTGTCTCTTCTTGTCGTGTTAGAATATCTCGAAATTTACGGTTGTATGGCTATCGCGGCATCGTCGACGCGTGCACGAATAATTTTAATAAGCGTAAGAACAATCGCGGAAAAGTGTGATGAGCTCAAAAAGCTGCTGCACTGTGTGGCTGCAATGTCATTCAGCTTGACGCGTTCCCCAAGGATTCTTATTTATGAAGTCAATCGATTGCGAGCGTAACCACGAGGGCTTTGTATCAGGCTCATCGTCACGTTTACGCTCGCGACTACATCGTCTAAGTCAAGCGGACCGATTCCAACCCGGTTACGATATATGTTGTCAATGAAAGGTTTTGCTATATGGCATGATGTGAAGGGTAAGACAACGTCTACGTGCCACCCAGACTTGTTCCCGTTTCTTGAAAGGTGTAATGGATTACAATTACAAATTATAGCAAGCCTTAAATGTAATGGACTACCATTACGAATTACTGTCACTGAAAAGTAACGCATTGTTTTACTCGTTACGTTGCAAATTACTTTCACCTTACTTTTCCCGAACAGCTATCAAGAAAACAATAGAAACAATTTTGATGTTTTCAACGATGTTCTGCAACACTTTCCAGTTCTCAGCGCGCGCCTTGTGGTAGTTTTTGAAGAAATAAAATATTGTTTTTAAAAGAAAGAATGGAGGCACACTCTGTTCACCTCTAGGCTGAAAGGCAGCGAAAGCTAAAACCACACACGTCATTACTTTAGCTTACGGCGTCCAGAAATGATCACTGGAATTCTGCAGTTAAAGCTAAAGGAGTGCATGCTCAGTAGCAGCGTCTGCCTCCGCTTGAAGATGAGAGACAACGCCTCCTCGGCGCTGTCTTTTTGTTCTTTGTTTTTCGCATATTTGCTTATGCCCTGGACGTTTTTTTATGTTTTAGTGACCGGTCATACAAAAAATAGTTTTTTATTTTCGGTTAGTCTCCTCTTCACGATGTTTTCTATTTAGTTGAACTTGCTATCTTTATGCTGCTGAATTGCCTGCTCATGTTGTTCCTGTTTCTGTATTGTGTTCATGATCTTAAAAAGTGACGAGGAAACAAAAGTAATCTGTTACCAATATTTTGTAACGAAATTACATTACAAATTACTGCCGCCAAAAAGCAACGCGGCAATTACAAATTACTTGAAAAATTAACGGATTACAAGTAATCCGATGCTTGTGACGAATTACTTCTTAAGTGTGTTGCCACCACTCAAGAGGCAGCTAAAAATCATCAAAATCATGATCAACATCATCATTTATTTTCCTTGAGGACCCGTGGAGCATTATAGAATGGGGTAATGATTATGATACTGTAATATATAATTATAATACTGTAAGCAAGTTAGCTAAGCGAGATGTAAATAGGGTAATGGATTCATCAAATTAAGTAGCATAATTTATAGAAACGATATTTTGAGCTTGTGAGTTCCGATCCTGGAAAGCCAATGGTAGTGTGAAAGTCTGGAGAGAAATAGTTGATTGAATTAGACGCAATTTACATGGGTGATCTAAACAACAAAAATACGATGCGGGAGGTGATAGTGTTGATACTCTGAGGTGGGTATCGTGATAAAATATCGTATAAAGAAGAGAGAGGCATGGCACTCGGCGGCGAAGCAAAGGTGAAAATGAAGGTTAGCTGATTGGCCTAATCACCATATGCTGGTATATGTTGAGTAACTATTATAAATAAAACAACGGGCTCTGTTCTGAACAGATTCTTGATGATTTGTGAGGTATGACTGCTATGAAGACCATATAGATGGGGCATACGCAAGTCGTTTTATGGAGTGTGTATCAAGTTCGAGGATTTGGCGCAAATATCCGAGAGTACGGCTAGTATCAGCAATAACAAGTTATGCGAGCAGTTCATGATAGGTCAGTGGTGAGATGAACACTCGGGTATTTATAAGATGAGCAGGCTGTTACTTGAGTGTTAGCAAAGTAATAAGAAAATTATGGCACGTGAGCTGCGGGGATTTACACTTCTTAAAACTTAGCGTCAACCAGGCGGTATTTCAGGTTTAAAGTCGCTTGGTTGCGTCGTCGGCGCTACAACTCTCCAGATGGCGGCGCCCCTAAATAATATTAAGGCAGGTTCCACGAAACGCTTTTTCACTTGCGCTGAGGTGGGTTCTGCTATGTTGATGAACAGCGTCTGCCACCTGCGTCATCTAATTTACACGGATACACTTAGTTATTAGCGTCGTTTTTGGTGCCGGTGGAACGCTGGACCATGGTGAGTGGTCCACGGCGTAACTGACGAGTAACCGTGGTCGTACATATGGGTTGCATATATCCAAGTGTATTCTGATTTGCTTTTTCTCGAAGCCGTCCCGAGCTGAAAAAACTGCCTTCGTGCATAGGAAGACATGCAGCGAAATTTCAGAGCCGGAACTACGTCACGTCAAACCGCTCCATAGTGTAGCATACAAGACCAAGACGCCCATCGCCCTTCCCAACTTTGAAATGTATTCAGGGACTCCATTTGCGGTGCTGCCTAAAACTCTTAGAGAGCGGGATTAAAAGGATCGCGATTGAACGATGTGGTGGTCTGAGAAACTTTGCAGACAAAGGAAGCGGTGATTTTGGGAACCGAGGCTGATCGGTAACATTATAACAACACCGGTAATACTCCAACGGTATTGCCAAAACGTTGAAATATTCAAAGAACATAGTTTTAAGGGAAAAAGCGAGACCTAATTTGGACACATCTGAAATATGAGGAATAAAAGAAATTAAATAGGAATACATACTGCAGATATTTTTTATGAGTTCAAATTAAGTTTCATTTCGTCCCTTGAGCCAAGGTGTCTCCAGGATATGAAAAATGTCGCACGGTTTGGCCACACAGTATGATCGTGAACAGTGACATTGTGGTCTCCTCCCGCTGTAATACATCCCAAACGTAGCCTCCTAGGCGGCGACAGCTGGCGTCAAGGGTTACAAAGCGCGGAGGTGACATGCCGCAGCGGGAGATGGCGACACTATCTCTTCTTTGAGCAGCTTTGGTAGCTTCAAGGTCGCCGCTTCATCGCTTCCCAACCGCCAAGGGACATGGCGGTACGCACGCCGCGCGCTGCTTTCGGTGGAACTTGCAGTAAAATGTGTACTGCATTCATAACTTTCATACGCTGGGGGCGGCCGATTAGGAAAACGCATGCAGACATGCACCTCCTCTGCGCGTTTGGTGTGGCAACCCAGTGCCTTCGCTCTTCGCCCGACAACGCGACGGTTATCAGGCAAACTCTCCCACGATTATCTAAAAACAGGAAGAAAAAAGCACTGCAAGAGTGCACGTTTAAAGCCCTCTATCTCTGCGATAACTCTTCTCTCCCTTGTTTATGTCGCTTGGAAGTGCAGCTGGTGCAGCCACTCCTGCCGCCGCCGGTATTCGAACAGCCGGCAATGTCGCGCCGACAGCGCCGCGAGATGCGTTGTCTGAACCACTGACTATACAGATAAATTTTGCATTGTGCTTTCACACGTGAAGTCATTACCCTGCTGCACTGGTGCTGCGTTCAGACAGTTTCCTGTGCGTAGTACTCATTTTCTAACTTTTTTTTTTTCGTGTCAACGACAGCCGAAAAGCTGGAAGTCGGTGGTGGTACGATGCGCACAAGGGACGAGGATCTACCGGCCGAGCTCCAGCGGATCGCCGATGAAGAGCTCGGCGAGACGGACCAAGGCCGGGCGGACGCGTTGGCAAGGCTCAATCAGTTGCTCGACGGTAGGTGAAAATAGACAGATTCGTGTCTGTGTTATACCAGGGTCACACATCTCATACGTCATGCAAAAGACAGTCTGCAAACACGAGTCACCACAAAAACCGTGGTTCGAATGCCGCGCGCTAAGTTTTCTCCTCCAACTCATTGCCATGCAGCATTCAAAGCACGGATTTCTCGCTGACTCGCGTTCGAATCTAAATGCATACTGTCTTTTGTATGATGTATAATCAGTCATTAAAAAAAAAGAAAACGACCTCACCAGTCAGTTTGATTACGCCACCGCCGCCACCGCTTCCGCAAGGCATCGAGGGAACTTTAGTATTTATGCACGCGGGACTCCCTCTCTGGAGCTCTAGGCGTGTAGAGCACGAGAGGCACATGTCGCCTCGTGCACAGCGGCCTGCCTCCTGTAAACTAAAGTTATGGCGGCGTCACGCATGCGCCGAACGCTTTGTAAGATCGGTCTTATTGTGACCATACTCAGTACTTAAATTAATTTTGATGGGTGCCATGCGTGATTTTTAAACCTTAGCATTATTTTTGTTAAGTATTAAGCGTAATTCAGACTCCTGTATCAGTCCTACTTTGGGCTTACCAAACGGAATATGGCCAGCCAAGGGTAATTTTTTGTGTTCTTTAGTTTCATGGTTTTGGTAGGAATAATCACTTCAGTGACCTAAAATGTGACCCACATTGAAAAGGAAACAGTTTATGTTTTTAATTCTTGAGGTATTGAATTCCTAAAGTAAGAATTCTTCAAGTTCACGTCGATCGCGTCGTCCCGCTTTTCCAGAAACCTATAAAGGACCGAAGAATGCACGACATGTTAATATCGTGCAAATTGCATGTTAACAGTGAAAGATATATCACATTTTAATGTTAACAGTGGAAATAAGTGAACAGTCACTGATATAAGTCAACAGTCAGTAAAGACTACTGTCAGTAAAATAAGTTAGCAGTGAAGTATAATAAAAATAATGTTCACAGTGAAATATATATAACATTTTCAACAACTGGTTCGTCCAGATCAAAGTATAACTTGACATTAAAACAATTAAAACTTGACCTTTATGTTTCAAGTATTTTTGCTATACTTTGTGGTCGGTTTGCCTTGCTGCATACCCGACCCGGAGAAATAACACGGAGCCAGTGGTTTCAAGAACAAAACACTACATTTCATTGGACATGGACGAGACGATCAATACACAAACATCGCTACCGGCGCCGCTTGAGTCCGGCCAGCGACCTCTGCTCCGCCTTATCAAAGCGGCGCACGCGATGTGTGCGTGGGCGGCCTGATTCCGCCGCCACGCGGGGAAGTTCGCCCCCTGAGCCCCGTAGTCGGGCAAACTGGGCTGGGAAGCCGCCAGGTGCCCTCCCCCCTCCTCTCCCCATCAAACATTGTCCGGCATGTCGATGACGGAGTCGTCGTTGTGAACGTCAGGGGGTGGTAGGCGCTGCTGGGTGGACCGGCGTAGCAGGTCCGGACGGCGCCGTTGGACGAGCGCCGCGCGAATACTCGCTCGAGATCGCGCTCGCTGAACTGGTTGATTCGCGCAATGCGTTCGGCGTCCGTCCGACAGATTTCGGGGACCCCACAGAGCGGACAGAGGAGGCGCAGCTCTTCTGCGGTGTAGAGTGCCGCCGGCTCTGTGGTGCGACGATCCTCTTAGGTTTGCCCGCGGAACGGCACGGGCATGGTTACCGAAGTGCCGCTTAGCTGTGGTCGAGGCTGGTCCCTCCAGCGTAAGTCGGACGCCAGCTGACAGAGGTGTGCTCTTCGAGCACGGTCCAGGCAGCAGCGGTCCGTTGTGGCCGTCCGCTGCATCGCCGGCATAGGCTGGGTACGCGGGGCCGTCCTGTAGAGGGTGGCCGCCGTCCACGGTCCCCTGGGCCGCCCCTGACGCGCCGACATCCTTGGTGGCCCGGTCCACCACGAGCCCGGCCGCCATGTCGTTCCGATGGCGGAGTGTAATGGCGGTGTTGTCCACGATCCATCGCCATGGAAAAGCTAGGAAGCAGACGACATGGGGGCTTAGTTGAGGGTTGAGCTTGACGTTATCTTCGCACCCTTTCCAGAAAGTTTGAAATAACGGATCTGACGTGGATACCAATCTTCTCCGCCCCCTCACTACAAAAGGAAGCAGATCCGTGGAAGTAGAAAACTACCCCCAAAATGCGAGTTTCCTCTCTCTTTCGAGGTTCCTCAGACTCTGCCAATACGTGTCCGCTATGCTAGCGGCAAGAAGTCCGGTCGACCGCCCAAGTGGCAGGGAGTTCGACTCTTACTTGATGAGCGACAACGGCCTCCCGCTGTGCTACATTCCCCAGGCCGACGACGATCCGGATGGCTTGGCGTTCCGGACCATAATACCGCGCAAGCTACGTAAGCTTTTCACCCGATACATGCATGACTCTGCCTTGGCAGGACACAGCCGTGGGAGAAAAACTTACGAAACGTTATCCCAAATTGCTACCTGGCCAGGCATGAAGCAGGATGGGCTCCGATATGCTCGTAGCTGCTCGGTGTGCCAGAAGGCAAAACGACGTGGTTGTCAGCCCACCGATCTTATGCAACCAATCGTGAACCAGAGCCCTTGGCAGACTTGTTGCTGTGACGTCCTGAGCCCCTCCACACGTAGTCCCCGCGGCAATCAATACTCGTTCGTGGTAACCGACCACTTGACAAAGTGGGTTGAGTTATTTCCTTTGCGAAAGCTAGATTCGCAAAAGATGTGGAAGTGCCTTCTTGAAACATTTGCTAGGTTCGGCTTTCCAGCACAACTTGTAAGCGATAATGCCTCCTACCTAACGAGTAAGGTGTTTGTGGACGCACGCGCGGTGTTGGGAATTAAACACTAAGAACTTCCCGATACCACCCTCAAGCCAACATCACGGAAAGGATAATTCGGAACCTAAATATGATGTTAGTGCCCTACACCGAGCGCCACAAGGACTGGGACGCGAAACTGCCCGAGCTGGAATTCGCAGCCCATACGAACATTAATCGGTCCACGGGTCTCACTCCTGCCCAACTGAATTTTGGCACGGAGGTCGCGTTTCCGCTTTTAGACAGCCTCCTTTTACAGAGCCTGGGGATAGGCTTCGCCCCTACGTGCAGTTCGCAGAGGACCTGCGAAAGCGCTTTTCTGACAACCTTCGATAGTCCGGAGGAAATCTCGACGTCGCCCGAGTGCAGCAGTCGGAACACAAACAACCAGGGGCGACATGACTTGCAGTTTGAGATGGGAAATTTTGTACTCCGGCGTACTCAGCCACTGACTGACCCCGCTCGAGGCTTTGCAGCTTCCTCGCGAATAGGTGGGAAGGTCCGTTTCGCGTTCATGAGAAGTGCTCACCACTCACTTACAAACCAGTTCACTGTGAGTCTAGTGAAGAAACCGGACCTGTTCATGTCACCGTCCTTAAACGATTTTTTCAAGCAGAAGACGAAGATTTCACACAGGACCACAACGACACTAACGACAATCCCGTTCTGGAAGCCCCCTCGTCTCCACCAGGGCGGTGGTATAACCTGCGACGTCGGTGACACGAAACTGAGAGGAACCATTTGGAGAGAGGAACTATTTTCTTGAAACCGCTGGCCCCCCGTTGGGCGCCATTGTGGTCGGTTTACCTTGCTGCATACCCGACCCGGAGGAATAACACGGAGTCAGCGGTTTCAAGAACAAGAAACTACATATAACTGGACATGGACGAGACGATCAATGCACTAACATCGGTACTGGAGGCGCTTCAGTGCGGGTAGCGACTGCCCGTGCGCCGCCCCTGCTCCGCCTTATCAAGGCGGCGCGCGCGAAGTGCGCGTGCCCGGCTTGTTTCCGCCGCCACGCGGGAAAGTTCTGCCCCTGTGCCCCGTAGTCGGGCAACTGGGCTGGGGAGCCGTCAGGGTTTCCACAACTTGCAAACATAATGACTTTATTTTATAACAGGACTTTGATTGGGGTAGTTGGTTTCTATTAGACATGATTAAAATAGCGCGAACTGGACAGGGACTAAAAAAGGCACACGTACGACAAGACTGGAGCTAACTTCCAACTAAGTTTATTGCATCATCCAGCCAAGCAATATATACCATTGCCTGCGCACATAAAAACACAAAAATAGTTATACAATAAGATTATATGTGTACCACGCGACTATCTTCAGATAAAGCCACCCCGAAAAAGGTAATACACCTTGCATGTTTTTTCCTCTACAACAGCATGTTTGGTAGAAGTTCGTTAACGACATAAATATATTCCTGCGCAACAGAGATTTTCATCCCATAGTCTTCGGGAAACGCGAACTCATGTTCAAGCTGATTTTCACTGTTCCCCAACAAGAAAAAAAGATAACCGAACACCCCAGGCATCTACATTTTCCTATCCTTTGATTTGATAAGCAGAGGTAGGTTGATTCTTAGAGATGCGGCTTGGCAGTAACGACGAGAAGGTGCTTGAACGTGTAAACTGTAAGGATTTTGTTGAAACCAATGTGCAAATTGTGCTGTCGTCGTCGCATCGTAACAGTATTTCGCTACACTGTTCTCTGCAGAAGACCCGGAACTCAATGCAAGGCGAGACAACGTGTTCCTTCTGCGGTACATCCGCGTAAGGAAATACAATATCGAAGCAGCACTGGCGACTCTCAAGCTCTATTACAAAAACCGTGCGGCATACCCTTCCATCTACGATAATTTCCTACCTTCAAACGCCAAGCCCGCTTCCAGAGGTATAGTTCTGGTGCTGCCAAATCCAGATGTTCATGGACGGCGAGTCCTGTTGCTTAGATCAGGTGAGAAACGATTCAATCATATTGGCTTCCATTACCCTATGTTCTTTAACGCTATACGGTCAGAGGTTGGAGCAAAAGTTGTTCACAGGTTCCCGGAAAAAGTAACTTGGACGTTGACGTTGTGCATGACTTTACAACGAGACTGGCCGATTCGGGTTAAACTTTGTGAAGGAGCAATAGACGATATGCGAAATGTAGAACGCCATCTAGTAGTGTGCTGAGAGCTACGTACGCCATCTTGGTAGCGGCGTGAAAACGAAACCAGTGACCCAACCGTCAGAGAACCCATGCAAACAAGCGACTGCGCTTCGTGCGGGAGAGATTCGGTGCCAACGCGTTGCTGCGTTCTGCTGCGGAAACAGCGATAAGCCTTCGATTCGTGCGTGACGTGAATGCAAGCGTGAGCAGGCTTAGCATTTATTTCATTTGTTTTGCTTCTTTACACGCTGTTCTTTGACAAAAAACAAAAATGTTTAAACGTCGGAGCCGCTCAGGTGCAATCTCGGAGCAGATGGACTGAATGAATGGTAAATGGATGGTAAGTTTGAGCACGCACCATAGAGTCTGCATGGACGTTTTGTATTGAACCGAGTAACACAACGGACAAAACTTCCGTAGCGTTTTGGAACCAATGAGGGTGTATTAAGTAGCGAGCATTTCGTGAACCTGTTAAACAATTTACAGGACAACAACTAGTTGTGATAATTAAAGGTTTGAGCGTGTTGGTGATTTACATTGACTTAAAACGAAAGAAACGCACAAGAGGACGAAACAGACGACACAGTGTCGTCTGTTTCGTCCTCTTGTGTGTTTCTTTTGTTTTAAGTCAACTAGGAGTGCCTTGTAGTAATCGAAGAATACTTCAAAACTCGCGCGCCCATGGTTGAAATCGACGGAATGACGAAACTGCATGTGACTGCATGAACGTCTTATGTAATGTTATTGGACACAATAAGACACCTCATTGTGGTCACAAAAGAATACTTTCAAAATCGCGCACTCAAGTTTCAAGCGTGCAGCTCCACCTAGTTTAACGCTCGTAGTTTCGCCGGCTTAACACCCACTTAGCTTTGTTTGTTTCATCGCCCGAGAACCTTTCAGGCATAATTAGCGAAAATGCTTTGTTTTTATTGTTTCCTTATCAGCAGTCTCTGTGTTTGTTTCTACGTGCCGTCAGGGTGTCACGTGACGACGGATTGCCACGTGACGTCTGAATGTTACGTGACATCACAGAGTCACGTGATGCCATGACATCACGTGACTCGCGGTGTTACCTGACGTTATGAAGTCGTGGGGCGTCACTGTGCAACGTTTCTTGACATGACAACGCAACGTCATGGTGTCAGCTGACGCCAGGTAACATGTGACGTGATGCGCGGCGTGACGTCCCAGTCATGTGGAGTGGCATGGCATCACTGTGGAATCGTTTGTGGAACGCTGGCGACAACTTCGTCGAAGCAGCAAAGCAAGTGCCTTCGCTGTGGAAGCTTGCACACGGCCGGTTTTCGCTAGCGTGTACAGGCCTTCGAAAGTTGCGTCAGACAGTTGTAATAGGTTGTTTAAACCGTTCGTCCACATTTCAAGGTCAGGAGGCGGAAAACAAAGCTGCCGCGCCATCGCACACGGCCCGTACGATTGTTTCCGATGCCTCCACCGTTGCTTCGGTGCCGACGAGTTTTGCCAACATTAAAATGGGGAATCTCTAAGTGATGTCAGACCACCAAGAAATTTCGCATAAGGTCTACTGAGACCTGTGCGTGGTTGTGTGTTGTCCACTTTTTGTTTCTAGTCTCGGATGTTCAAGATGTTGGAAGCCCATGAGATCCACCGCTGTAAAATAAATGTTTGCTTTGCCATGACTGATGCTGCTCACCGTAAGATTGAGTTTATTTTCGGTCAACATTCCAGGCGCTTGGATTCCGAGCCTTTCTACTCACAGCGAAGCTCAGCAGGCGTTCCATCTGGCTCTGGAGTTCCTGGCAGCGGACCCTTCGTCACAGACCGTTGGCATTTCTGTGCTTGTCGACTATGAAGGGTTGAGCATGAGTAAACTTTTGTCGGTCAACATAAGTTTGTTGAAGCAATGTGCAGAATTTGTGCTTGTGAGTTCCAATTTTTGACGCTCTGAATATCAAACCTTTATTGCGCATTAACCGAAGTTGATAGCCATTGAAATATTGAAGCCAGACTATATTGAGATACGTCAATAATATGTCAGAAACTCCTTCCATACCCTCATTACCGCAGCCACTGTTCCTCCGCGATGCACAAATAGTCCACCACCAAGGCCCAGAAGTGAGATTACTTGTCTCGGATACGTCTTCCGTTGTAGGTCCGCTCAGCGATTTGATACCATGGGTGATCCAGGATGGTATTTATTTGGCACATTATGGACTTTTCTCAGTTAGTGGAGCTTTTTTCATTAGAAGATAGAGTAATATTTGTCTTTCAGCCGTAATTAACTGGGCTTTTCTCAGTTAGTGGAGCTTTCTTTCATTAGTAGAGAGAGTAATATTTGACTTTCAGCCGAAATTAACACAAATTGCTAGATTTTGTATGAGGAGTGAATTACTAGAATAAAACCATAGAGTATTTCTTCGCACAAATGAGTAACATTATCATCAATTGAGTCCTTTACAAGCCGTTTCATAGATGTCCATGGTAAAGTGATGGCGACGGGGTATCGTAGAATCGGGATTACATGTGATTCCAAACCGAAACGAAATTGTTACGACCACTCATAAGATTTCTGTCGAGTGCACAAATATGCGCTAATAAGAGTAAGCTAACTGGCCCCAAAATGTTGTTTAAAATGACATCTTGATTGTTAACAGAATGCACCCCATTTCTCAATACGCTTGAGCGGAGCCAGAAACGCAAGCCTGTTTTCTGGAACGCTGTTTGGACTGCATTAGCGCACATCTCTCTTGAAAGTTATGATTTTGCTCGCACTCATGATGAAACCGTGCATACCGCTTCAGGTGGCTTCAAGGAACGAAATCAGGCTGATCGTTTTAAGGTCAAACAAGCACGGCTTTTATAGAGTGGGCTCCGTATCAAGCTTTCAGTATTAGTACTCCTCGACGAGCACAGTAGCTATTCAGTGCTGAATTTATGCTTTTACCTTGTGTATACATGCGCGGGTGCAATTGATTCAGTTGCTCTTTAGGAATAAGAAGCCACTCCAACATTTGTGTTTTTTGCAATTCTTGTGCACACAATTTAAGAAACTGGTTCCTCTGAGAAACTTCATTCCTAGTTTTAGAGCATCACGCATAAAGACGGATTTTTAAGCCGTAGCGTCTGGCTCATTTAAAACATTGTTTTGGTCTCACATAACTCATAGTCTCATCTGCAAACCTCGGTGTTTCTTCTCTTTCCCGCAGCGCTGGATGTACGCCGCGAGTGTAAAGTTACGATTTGGAAACTTTATAAGTTTTGTTTCCACCTACTTATTTTGAATAGTTGTTGAGAAAGTGACCACTGCAGTGACCACACAGGATTTTTATATTTGAATAGATTTTGTACTTAAAATATATAAAAAATATAAACTTGGACACAGCGCTCTGTTTATAATATATTGTAACGTAGGAAATGTTCGTCTCTCTTAAGTGTTGACTATACTGTAATCTGACCCCCCCCCCCTTATGTAATGTCCTGGACTCCTGATGTGGTCCTACAAGGTATTATGAATAAATAAATAAATAAGTGTCTGCCCTGCCAAATCTGGCAAATTTATTTTATTCCAGGTACGAACAATTCTTGTATGTATTCTACGTTCACTATTTTGTCACCAAAGCAGAGTCTTTAAGGTTTTTTTTTCACACATTACAGAAGTGTCTGCCATTCCGGCTGAAAGCCATCCATGTGATCAGACAGTCATTTGTCTCATGACATCTTGATGTCAATTGTTAAGCATCTTATCAGCAGGAAGTTTGTCGAAAGGGTGAGTCTTGCGAGTGTTAAACGTAAACACAAGGAATGTTTAATAGGCTGTGTATTGTGTACGTTTATCAGAAAGCCCGAAATAACTAAATAGAAAGAACTAGAACCAACCGAACGTTCGACTGGTTCTATTTCTAATCATGGCTCAACTAGCTCAGCTCCAACCCGATGTACAGTGCTACGCACAAATTACAATTAGTCATAAGTTCGGGCAAACTGCGTCTTCATCTATCACCTCCACGTTGCATTTGATTAGTTATAGACTTGACCGAGAGGTGTCATTACTTTTCCTCTGCGCTGTGCCTGAGTGAAACAGGACTGCGACTAATGCAAGAAAAACACAAGCAAAAAACAACACCTTATTACATGTTTTTAGGGACGTGTTGATACGCAAAATTCAAAGCACTGTTCTCGGTTCGGAGACGTGCTGCTCATAATAAAGATCATACTCGTTCAACCTAAGCCTCAGTTTGGGTTAACTGTTTTATTATCTGAATGTGGATAAAATTTGAGTGATTTGGGTTTGCTTCTTTTGATGAAAAATATGTTTGAATACCAGGATACGCCTTTAGTATTGCCTAGGAAAATGCTTTTTTTGCCAATATTTTTTGTTGTTGTTGAGGGTGTTCTCAACGTAAGAAGTAAAAGCCAATGAGGCAGGGTGTTGCTAAAAATAACCTTTGGAAAACACAATAAATGAATCTAGCAACAGAATTACTCAATTCGCACTACTGTCAAAGCTTTTTGCGCACCGAAGGAGTGCCCGCAACACGCGTGTTAAGAACTTACGGAACGAAAATAGAACGACTGTTCCCAAACCACATCGGACGGAAAATACATGTATTTTCCGGAGTGAGAGGGAAAATGCTCGTGGAGAATATTTTTAAAATGTGGAAATCTTGATTCTTGAGCACCTACAGTAATAACCATAGCGTCCTTTGGAACTACTGAGTAGTGAAAAGCTTCACAATTCCAATATAATAAGTGAAATTGATAGTAAGTAAATTAGTCATGAAGCACAGTGGCGTAGACGCCTGAAAAATCCAGCAAAGACTAAAAGGCTGAACTTCCATGGGACGAATATGCCGCGAATAACCGACGAATTTTTGCCCGGCGGCGTTTTGCTCTGCGCGTGGAATCGGCACAGTGGCTGCACCACGTCGTGCGCGCAAGCGAGCGTGCGCGTCGGGCGGCGTTCGCCAGTTATTCGTCACATAATTCGTTCCATGGAGTTCAGCCTCAGGGCGGGGTGTAAAATATCGTAAACGCTCGAACCTTTTCGAACCTGCATTATGGGGGTCATTCTGAAATTATGAAATATATTTAACAAATACATTTTGATGGAAGAGACAGCTTGTCAGTGATATTTCCCATCGTAATTGTATAGAAATGCCTACTAGAGTCTTTTGTGTGACATGTAAGCCGTAGGATATATGAGAGGGAATATCCCGTCGTGCTTATTTGGAGCACTTGCTCGCCATTTATGACGTTATGATCTAAACTGGGGCTGAAACTTGAAGTTTAGTTTCCAGTCTTCTAACTTTTTTAAACTCACAATATAATCTCACAATTAAAAAAAATGGTGAGATTATGGTAGATGTGGAGACTGCAAGTATAGCAAGAAGGCAGATGGAGTGTTTCGGCTTACATTTCTTAGGACCGTACGATAAATACACAGATTATGACAGCGGCCATTTTGTAATAGATATACGTATATATATATATATATATATATATATATATATATATATATATATATATATATATATATATATATATATATATATATCTATATATGAAGCAGTCGTTATTATATTCCGTGTATTTATCGTACATTCGCAAGAGATGTGAACAGTCGTAAAAAGTGTTAGAAGGGACTCTGATAAGAGGCTATAAAATCGCGCGGGGCAGCTTATCGCAGCCGCTAGCCTTGCACCTGCTCCACGAATGGTCACTTTGGCGCACTACTACGGCCACCATATGCGTCACGAATAATGACTATTATTGAATGGCGTTTTTGCTATGTCCAAGTATTCTAGCCAAGTGTCAGGCTACTTCGTAAATCGCATTTTGCTTTTATTATAGTGGGAAGAGGTTCGTGTTTAACTAATACTGTTTTTCACTTGTATATAGTGACTGCATTAATACAGTGTATGCTTAACAGTATAATGTTCACTCTCATGTTCCTTGACATTGCTATAGAGGTGGTCAACTGTTATGTTAGAACGGCTTGCGTTGTAGCTACGCGAAAGTAAGGCGTACATTGGCAAACGAATTTGACACTTCTCCGAGATGTCGTTGATTCAGCGATGATGCTATTCTTGCCACGCAGTGCAGAATACGAGCGTGCTTTTCGGTAATAAATTATTTTCCTTACGCAGATACACCTCTCACGGAACGAACTTTGAAGATCTGCACAAGGAACTGCCCGTTGATATTCTGCCGGAAGAGTACGGAGGCTGCGGGCCCGCCTTAGACTTCGACGCCTTCTGGAGCCTCGTGGATGCGCAAGAACCGTCCTTTGTGGAAAACAATGGCTATGGATATCTCAAAACGAAGAGAAATGAAACGAGGTTCGCGAAACAAACAGGATAGAAATTACCACTCTAATGTAGGACACCCGCATTTTTCCTGGCAAGGGAACAATGACGAAAGGGCAAACACAAAACAGTAAAGAGATGCGTTTAAACTGACGATGTTTTTTGTATAAATTTATGTATTTACTTGTTAATTTTTGTTGTCACACGACAATGTCATTGTCTCAAAACACCAAGGGTGAAAGCACGTCGATTTTTTGTCATCGTTTTTCTTTCAATCATTGTCATATGCTTGGGAGGATATGACACCAAGGTGTCGACATCTAGTGTTCAATATTCGGTCTTTTGTGTTTATGTAATGCATTAGTGCGCTCCGCATGTACGAGGGCACATGGAGTTGCACATATGTGGTCGCTCGATCATAAAGGTGACCACTGGCACTAGAGTGAGAATACGGTGTTCGTGGTGCTCTCTCCAAAGGCTTACAACACATTAAGTAGGGAGATAAAAAAAGGTAGGAAAATAGGTGCTATCTTACAAGATCTTTTTATTGTTGAAATAGGTATCTCCGTTTTCGGATCTCTTAAAACCTCGTGAATGCTTCCTCTCCATCAGGATGAGGGTGAGACCGAGGTTTTTATATTTATAGAATTGATTGCACGTATCACACGGACTTCGTCTGACCACTTCTAGTACGTTAGGGCCTTTCCCCTAGAGCAGGGGTGGCCAGGCTGACCCGGCCTAGGAGCCGCAAACAAAACCGCGAAACTTCCAAGAGCCGCGGGAAGAGGGGGGGGGGACTTTTCTTTACAATACACGAAACTCGAACTGCTTTCAATCTATCCGAGTCAAAAGCTGTCCAACTGTACGTATAGGTCTTTCGATTGAAAACGCGTTGCGTTTCTCTTCTTGGGGAAGTGCTCGTGTGACCGGGAGGCAGGCGGGGGAGTGTGTGTGTGTAGGGGGGGGGAGGGAGAGCCGCATGACTGGGGCTCGCGAGCCCCAGCTTGGCCACCCCTGCCCTAGAGGTATAACAAAAACGGACGAGGGTAAGGCGTTCCGGCGACGGGTTCTACCAGGCGTTACTCTGCTTAATCATCTGCGATGATGCCTCACACTACCTTGAACACAGATGTGAATAATATTTAATTTAATTGCAGGTTTACTTTTTTGTACAACAGTGTTTCACAAACTACGGACCGGGACTCCAAAGTTGGGTAGCGACAGACTCTGCGAGGTGTCGCGACGAAGCTCGGAAACTTGAAAAGATGTAAACTTGGCCTCTGCGGTGGCGCTCATGAAAACAAAGTACGGGTCGCAGTTCGTCATGCAGTCGGAACTGATAGTTGCGTAGTTCAAACTCCGCCCTCGTTTTGAGGAACCGTGCTCCAACGAACAAGCTCACTTTGGTCACGAGGAGCAGTCATTCCCGCTGGCATGTGTGTATTTTGTTTTCGTTTTGAAGTGTTATCCAGCTGAGCTGATTCCCTCCCACCATATTAACTCCCAAATAAAATTTAAGCCAGTTTTTTGTATTATTGTTCATGTACTGAAATAAAAAATTCAGGGTCATCACGAAGCGCCGGGGAGCCGTGGCACGACATTTGACTTTTTTTATGGGTAGCAGGGGAGCAAAGTTTCTGAACTGCTTTAAAAGATAGACAGCACAGCAGCAAGGAAGACGGCAACTTTGATATGAAAAGATTTAAAAAAGATTTAGTTTCACAGAAACTGCATATGGGAGAAAGCAAGCAGATTGAATATAACAAAATGGTGAGTTAGGCTAGATGGCTTATTACTCACTAAAAGTGAAAAAAATGGCCACAAAGCAGCAACCAATAATGATATTTAATTGCTAGTGTAGCACTTGTATACAGCATTGCCTATCTTTCCAATGCTGCTTACGATTTCGCAGACTGAACTGGCCTCCACATTTGACCTCGGCCAAACGTGCCCTGCAGAGATAAACATGTGTTATAAGTAAGGTTGATAAATTAAAGGAGGGTCCATTGGTGGATCTTTAGGGAATCCGTTAGCATAACCCTTACTGGAGACGCTAAAGCTGTACCTTCACTTTTCTCTTTGGCTTTCTCTTTTGTCTCCTCTATTTTACAGCGAAACTGTGTATGGCTAGAGTTCCACGCATTTTTGGTATCTATGTGCAGAAGCAAAGTTGCATGTAAAAGCTTGCATTCAACATTGCATGGAAATACATGATACATATGCTCCGTTACCTCGATTTGCATTTTGATAAGGAGAGACGTCGAAGCGTGTCATAAGGGAGATAGATGCGAGGACAATGGGTCTTCTCCCGCTCGAGTCGGATGACGTCACTGCTTTACATATGTAAAGTAGCAGCTTTTATATATGCTTTACATATATGAAAACAGCAGCTTTTATATATGTAAAGCATTATATTCAAAGATTTAACTTTAGCAAAGATCTCACCTAAGTTGTAATGGAACCTATTAGTGTATATCATATAGTAATCACAAAGCAACTATAACCACCGATTCAAAATGATATATATATACTGTAAATAAACATCTGGTGAAGTGCTCTGGTGTGTCTCTTGGTGAATCATGTGTGGTGGTGCTCTACAGCTTCGCCGGCCAACCACCTTCACAGAGTGGAATAGCTCAATTTTTGCTGCCTCTTTTGTCTTCGTTACGGAGTCAGTGTGTGCGTTTCTCAAAGGGGGACGTGTGTGAGTTCCCTAAGGGTCATGCTAAGGCATTTCTAAGGATCAACCAATGGATCTTCCTTTAAAATTTACCGGCTTTGGGGGTTTCTTCTGCTAGGCGCTTTTTCCGCTCCTCTGTCTCGTTCGCCGGCCTTGTACGCTTAGCAGAGGCATCCGCTGCCTGCCGCTGCTTTCGATGCTCACCGGTTTCGAGCCCGTCTCCTTCTGTTCACATTCCGTCATCTTTTGGCGCCTACTTGGACCAGCGCCAGTACTTGGATCCCACTTCATCTTGTAGCACAAACCAAGACATATGCGCTTCACACACCTGTGAGTTCAGACTCGCCCCAGCATCCATGCGCGTATGGGCGAAGACAGGGGACACATCAGCAATGAAAACGGGTGCCGCGCGGCAGCGCGTGGCAGTACCCATGGCAACCAGCTCTCGCATCCCTCGTTATTGTGACGTATGCGCCTCGCAGCGTAGCGCCGCTTGGATCTAATTGGTCCCACTGATCTCCACTATAGGGGGCTGGATGGCGCATAGCTGCGGTCAGAGCCTGGCGCAAGTGAAGCCACCGGAAGTTCGATGCTTGTCCCGGAAGTCGGGCGTGTGCTGGGCTTCCTACTGCGTTCAGACAATATTTTGGTCCATGCTTTTTTGTGTCTTGATTGGGTTTTAATACTCCCGTTGCGAATTAAATCCTTAGAATCAGGCATTTGAACGTGAGACATACGCACACTTGATCAACTAGAATCCCAAACTTTTCACATCGAATGACTTCCCAGGAGACTTCTCGGGTCCGCATGCGCTGTTACTCCGCAACAAGCAGGCTCTCTTGAGATGACAAGAAAAATTCAGCGCCTTGAACGCTGTTCGATCCAGCACTCGGAAGAGTTGAAAAGCCCGTCAAGCGATTATTTCCGGGACAAGAAGCTTACTTCCGGTGGCTTCGTACCTTGGCACACACCTTCCCTATGTGAACATCTCACTCGGCTCCATACCCTCAGGGCAGTCAACCGAAAATTTTATTCCTCCTGTCTCAATTCGACTTGGCACACACCTTATGGGAACATCTCACTATGCTAGCCTACTTTTACAGCGACGAGCGAAACAAATTTTAGCAAAAAATGCAAAAGCCGGCATGGCGGCGCCCCCTTTGATGGTGCACTGGGCGACCTCCCAGGTCGCCCAGCCCTAGGGCCGGCCCTGGCCACAGCCGATAGGGGTGCAGAACGAATGCCGAGGCGGTGAACTTCGTACCGGAGGGACATTTGGCCTCGTCAGGTTTGTCGAGCCAGTCATTCGACGCCGCCGGGAGGCGAAGGAACGTGTTGTGGTTTCGGAATGAACCTTTAGTAGAAACATCGGTTGGAGAGTAAATGGATCTAGTACCCTCTCTCTTCCTTCGGGCGGAGCAGAGAGAGAGATGGTTTCTTTGTGTTGACTTCGGGGCAGAAGATAACATACATTGGGGACAAAGGCGAGTTTGGGGGAGCCGTATCTAGTTCATGCGGCTCAATGGGCAAACATGAGTCGAACGGGTGGGAGAGGCCTTACGCGTGCGGCAGCACTTATTCGCCAGAGGTGGATTTCTCTGCTCGGTTACTATTTTGGACTGCGTTGGTAGGTATTTACTCCCATGCATATTGTTTTTATGATGCTCGGGGATACCAGTTGGTCACTGCTCATTTCAATGCCACGGTCGTAATACCTGATAAATATTGCAGGCGGTCGCGACTTCCTTGGCATAAAGTCAATAGAACATATCGGTGTACTTTCGACCGAAAGCGCCAAGTGTCTCATGAAAACTGGTCGCGTCTCATACAAGCGACTTGCGCCAGCCTTTTCCGTTCTGGGCCTCTATGTCTAGAACTCCGTAGCGGAGTTCTGCTGTAGGTTTTCTTCAACATTGCTACTTTAATAATAATATAATGGTAGCACTAAAAGGAATGCACCGGTTTTATTTGTTTATATTTTTATTTTAAATACTTTAACGTTTTGGGTATAAATAGGGCGTTTTAAAGCGTGGAGCGAACCACTTCCAGTCGCTCTACGTTCGGTGCCAATGCAACTATGTGCGTCGCGCGACGGGCTTTTGCGTGCATGTGTTTTCGATTCACTAATACCGCCGCATATCGACAGGCGGTCATGCGGAGCGCCGCGCAACGCTCAATTTCACTTCAGCGTTTTTTTTTGTTTTCTTTTACAGTTTTATTTAAATTTTTTTTTTTGGAATCCGTTTTTGCTTTTTTCGTATGCTATTTGCTATCGAGAAATTTAAAATAGTTATTATGAAATCGGCAAGTGAAAATGATGTCAAAACCGACACGCAAATATACCCGCACTTTTCAGTGCCGTGACGTCAGGGGAAGACGGGCTTGCAGGGGATCGGGTGGTCTAAAAACGGACTATGCCGAGCAATCGCTTCGTGCTGCCGCGCAGGTGCTCGGGCGAGCTTGAAACTGTTTGTAATCAGTTGGGAACAAGGTCTACAGTGCAAAGAGTGAACCCTGCCTTACCCTGACGTCACTTTTACATTGTGACCAGTAGAGACTTTCACTTTGAAAAACACGGTGAGGACCAAAAGTGTAAATTCAATAACTTTTCAAAAAAAAAAAAAACTACTTTGGCACTATATTTGGGTTACTATTTCAGCGATGTCTGTCGGTGTGTTTAGCAAACTTTCAGGCAAATCGGGAACCATGAAGAAAACGCCGGAGTACTTTTTTACCTAGCCGTGATGTCGCTACGGCCTGGTTCACACTACAGCTAATCCGCTGCCGCCAGCGGATCAGCCGCGGCAATGACGTGACGCTACGCCCTGGCGAATTCTGCAGATTCGCCGCCATTCGCGTGTGAACCGTCGCCTGCCGCGACGCGCGCTTCTTCGCCCTGCGACCTCGCCTCCCTCTGCCTTGACCTCACTGCTCTCTCTTTCCGCGGCGCGCTCCCAGATTCGTCCACTGATCAGATTTCCTGTCATGTAGGTACTAATGCTAGCGCATTAAAAAACTGACGTGTTGTGTTGTCAACCCTTAGTCTGTTCTTGTTTATTTAGCGGTTTTATTACGTAAAGACTAAATATAAATTATCCTCCGCAACTGACGTCAACCACCCCTCATAGATTGGATATGAATTGTTGCAAGTACAAATCCAAGCCTTCCCAGAAGGTCCTTGGACGATAGCGCCACTGAAATATAAACAAATACATATTAAAAATTAACGGAAAACGCTTAGCTTTTTAAGAATTAATTTATGCGGTACAGAGTTTCTTTTTTACTTTCTTTCTGTTAAATTTTGAAATAAAAAAGTTCTACGCGTTAGTTTGGACATGAAAGTGCTAGCGCATCGAAACAAGGTATCTTGTTATTGAGAAGTAAATGAAAATAGCAGCACTCTAAGACGTCGTCGCGCTGACTTTTCGCTGCGATGATTCTAACCCAAGACTAAGGCAAAAAAGATGAATTATTCCTTTTTTCTTTACGGTGGAAGATAAAGTAACAGGGACAGACAGCGCCTCTAAATTCATGATGATTTTAGAGACCGCGTTTCTAAAATCAACGTGGTAAACTTCCACCAGCTATAGCCTGCGCACTGACCGTATCTTTTCTCCTGCACGGTCGTTTGTTTGAGAATACACGTTAAAACGTACTTTCGGTGCGGCTAGGTGTTATAAATTTTGTTTCTAACCGCTTCCTTCCCCGTTTTCCCGTTCGATTATATCACCGACAGCCTTAGAAGCGCAGGGCGTCGCGAGTCCCGAACGTTTCCGAATGGCTCCGCACCCAGTGAGATAGCAGCAATAGCAGATAAGAACGCCATAGTGCGAATCACGAAGCCATGCCTGCGTTGCTTTAAACTGTCAATGACTACGGCTAAAAAAAAGCGCATGCAGACAGAGATTTTACAGGGAGTTTGATGCAACGTGTCTAGGGGGCACCAGTCTTTATCGGACAAACAACGTTCGAGTGGGGACCGCATATATGCATGCGTGTAAACGATTTTACGCATAGTCGACACAACCACCGCAGGCACTACGTAATATAGCCGCCCGTGCCGCGCATTCAGTAGTCAAGGTGAACCGCTACCCCGTGTTTGCGATGTCGAACCGGTTTGCTGTCCCAACCTTGCGGGTCGTCACAGTAATCGATCCATTCCCACAGAACGAGCAAACTTTCCTATTTACACCGCTGCGAATAATCCATTGACATTTGAAAAGCTTACAAGGCCAAGACGTTCTATCGTTCACGTTCATCGTCGCCATTCCTCTTTTTCTTTTCGTTTTTGTCCCGTACGCACGCCAACAGTGGTTTATCCGACGTTAGTTGCGACAGTAGTAAAAACGGGTAGAGAGAAACAAGTTTATTTCCTTTATTTTTAGCTCTCACTTAGAAACTGCGTAAATTGAGTAGTAAAGGCCAACCGCTACCCAGAGTTTGCGATGTCGAATTGGTTTCGCATTCCAACGTCTGGACACGGAGTATATTTTATCTCTCGAAGCAAATGAGGATAATTCCAAGCTCTCGACTCCAACGTCGCTCTGCGGGGCTGTCAGTAACACTGCGTTCGTGCTGGATATCAGGATCTGCGGGATTGGGACGGTTCATTTTCGGCGCAGTGAAGGGCGAACCGAGAGTTGATGATCCGGCCACGGCTATCAGAGGCAAGAATTTGACATTCGACCTTCAGCCGACCACCGAAGAACTTGGAAAGACGGACCACGGCCGGGCATACGTTTTTGCAAGGGTGAGTTGCTTGCTGGACGGTGGGTGAGTGCGTACTTTTTAGGGGTTTGGTAATCTTATATGAGTGACTCGATAAACTACTGCATGTACACTGACACTTCGATCCCACTGTGGACAGTCTGCGAAAATCGGTTTCTCAACGTACCGAGCTGGGATTTACTAGAGAGGTGCTGCTGGGTGAAGCCCTCATACAGTTCAAATATCAAAGAATGAACTTACCTCTTTCAAGAAAAAAAAAGATAACTTGTTTCGGGAAATCTACGGCGTCATTAGCCAAGCGACGCAAACGGTGTTCGTTGACTTGGGAACGCTGCCAACAGATGGCGTATGCATCGTCTGCTATCAAAACCCGAATCGGCGCGCCCCGCTCGCCTTCGATGCATACTCCATCTGTCGGCAGCGCCTCCAAGGCAACAAGCACCGTCTGCGTGGCGCGGGAAATGGCGCTGTAGATTGCGCGAAACAGGTTGTTCTTTTTTCTTCCTCGAACAAGGAATGTTTATCCGTTCATATTTTAACTTTATAGGTGCACCACCTAGCCGCACCTTTGCAGTAAATCTAAGCGCGATACGTCGAGAAACCGTTTTTTTGCGGACCGCCCAAAGTGGGATCGAAAGCTGTGTAGTCTTTTTCAAAGCTAGTTAGAGCCCACCGCGCGCGTGGCCGGAGCGGGCTCATTCCCGTGCAGCGGCGCTCTTTTCGTCCGCGCTCGCTGGCTACGAGATTTTCGAGAGCGAGGTGTAATTTCGCTCACGAATCGCGCCAAAGTCGCGCAAAATAGCGGGTGCGCCGTGCCTCTTGCCTGCTTTCGTTTTGTGCTTCTTTGTCCATCAAGGCGAGCGCGACGCGAGAGCTAAAGTTTCCCCTCGTTCTCAGAGATCTCGCAGCCAGCGAGCGTCGGCGATAAGAGCGCCGTTACATGGGAGCGAGCCCGCTCCGGCCACGTGCGCGGAAGGCTCTGAAATTTTTGAGAAAGACTATACATGCTCCATAAGGAATATACCATATACGCAGTGATTGAAGTGAGTTAAACAGATAAACACTATACCTGTTTTCACCTCAAGAACCATAGGAAAAAAGTCCGGCTTCTCGCGGATGATTACTAATTTTCACGTTTAGGTGGAGATTTAAGATATATTTAGTGGCATTTTGGAGGATGAGTACGTTATCTTATCAAGGAGTACACGTTTCAAACGCCAAAAGCATCGCCTGTGCCTCCGACAACCAAATGTGGCGAGAACTATTTCACACGGCGTACCTGAATAATGCGCAAAACTTACTGTTTTCTTGAGGTGAAAACGGGCTATAGCAGTATTTTTCTTGTAGTATTTCTTTCTCTGTTTAACGTTAGTTCTGTTAACGTGTGTGTTTTTATATGTAGTGATTTCCACCCTTGTTATAACACTCGCGGCCTGGCAGCGTGAAGAAATGAAATATGGTCCCAGCTTGCTCTATATCACGGTGGAAAGAAAGAAAGATGTGTCGAACCAGGGCCAGAAAGAGGGACGAAAGTTTACCCCATGAGCTGCATCTAGACATTTGCTGCCGAAGCACTACATATTCATTTCATTCGAATTTGTTCGTTCCTGTTGCATGATGAAGCGTTTCCTTTCTCTAGATCACCACCACCAGATCCCACCACCATATTCAATGACTAAATTTCTAGACTAAAGAGAAAGAACAAATTGGGATACGGCAGGGGTTATCGAGACCTTATTCTTAAGGTGCAACCCCACCGTGCGTGACATTTTGGGGCTTTTTTGACGAATTATAACTTTCTTTCTATATGTCCTACAATTATAAAGTTTATGTCAAATTAAAGAGCTGTTTTTCAGCAATACTTTAATGTCTCGATATTACGATTAATTTTAGTTGTTAGTTCAATATTCATCTTTTAATAGACCATAGTTTCTCATATTGAAAAACATATTTCTCGAGTTATAACGTCCCATTGTCCACGATATTTTGCGTGAGCGTTCGGTTGGATATGGTGAATTAAAAATGTAAGCAACGAATTGTACAGGTAATGTAAAATTTGAAATAAAAAAATACAGTGTAAAATGATATAATTTTATTGTGCCATAAAAGCGGAATCAAGTGAACTAATCAAAATTACGAGATATTAAATTATGAAGCATCCTTCGATGACACAATTTCTAGAACTTCTATATTGATATATTACACGTTAAGAATCTTATTAGACCTCAAACTTTTCCCATTTAGTCACGGCGAATTGCAGTTTCTTAATATAAAATACAGATGGCGACACGTGTTCAAGAATAGCTTGATGTACATTTTCCGTCGTGCGCCGCTTAGAACGCCACGTAAAAGGCAGAAAAAAGTGCCAGGTGTCAGGGTGTCAGATGCTTGGATGCCCGCAGTGAGCGAGCGAGAGATGAGAGAACAACAAGCGCGAGGCTGCGGGTGCACCCCAGCTGCTTTTGCGCGCATTCTACTGTGCGTCGGTATACATGCCTGACGCCATCTAAATGAAATGGGAGCCATAGAAATTCCGCTACACATTTCAATGTTTTTATCACTTGCAAAAATCATTTTCGCTATCAAACTATGCTTGTCGGATTGGTTCGACTATATTATACTTTGTTTCAAAAAAACCGCCGTGGAGGCTCTTAAGTGGCAATAATATTAAAACAAAACCCAAAATATTAAAACGTCTCAGTGTTTCTGAGCAAACGCGCTGGCCCATGAATCCATATTTGACGGGTTTAAATATCGGCTAAGGTGCCGGCAATCAGACGGAGCCCAATCTGAGATTTCGGTTACACGTCAAAAGATCTCCAGTTTGTCAAAATAAACCCACAATTTTCTTATATTTTTATTGGGGCGCGGAAAGTGATTTTTGTTGGTTTTGGCCTGTAAAACCCTAAGATCTAAATATTTGCTTTACTTTACCTTAGTTCGGAGCGCAGCCAACGCTGCGGCCTGATGAAGCCACTGAGGCAGCGCCAAGAGCGCGAGGTCAAGCAGTTCGTTCTCTTTCTGTGCCTGTTCGGTGGGGCTGAACTAGAGCTACCAAATAAGCTACGCTTCATAAGCATCTTGGTGTTTAAAATGATGGCTGTCAGTTATTTGAAGCTTTATCTGAAATCACGGGAAACGATTTTTCGTTCTCCACAAATGTTTAAACAGTTCGCGACAAAGCAAAGTGATACTACGTGAGCATCCAAACACCGAAACTAATGCTGAGGAAGTCGCACTTTTGAATCATGACAATCGGCAGTTGCGTTTGATTTGTACTAACCACCAAGATGGCGGCGCCCAGAACACTATCGGGGAAGAGAGTGCCGATACTCTAAGCGTAGCTCATTTGGTTTAGCTCACAGGCTAAACAAAGTGCGGTGGAGGATCGTTGGCCGAGTGTGTTGTGGCACCGCAGACCAGAGCACGTGGAGAAATGCGCGAGTACGAACTCCGTTCAAAGCACTGGAGCTCGCGGATGGTTGGAGAATGTCTTTATTATAATTATAAAAAGGTGATTTACGCTCGCCGATCTTGAATTAAGTCATCTTCTTTGAGCAAATGAGTTTATGTTTTTTAGTTTTTTTTAGACGAATTGTCTGAGTTAGAATTCCTTCACGTATGTGAGAAGGGAATCGAGGGTTGCCTTGCGATGCTCGGATGATCCAGTGGGCAGAACTAGGCAGAACCAACACCTCATGTACTAAGATGCCTGTCAGATGGCTAGCTCTCTTATTGCAGCCGGTCTGCCATCGTGTTGTAGCCAAACGCCACGTAAAGGCGCTCGCCTCCGACACCATTTGTTTTTTATGGCTAGGCACGAGCATGGTTTGGAATTGCCCGATTCAAAGTGAACAGCTACAACATCATCATCATCATCAACTTGCAGTGGGCGCTCGGGCCATGCTCGGCTGCAACTGGCGACGGCCCGGCCGCTCGCAACTGAGTGCTAATTTTATTTAATTTAAAATTAATTTTAATTCAAGTTTTTGGTTTACGAATCAATGCAGATTGTTGGGCTAGTTGGTACTGGGAATTTGACGACATGATGGCGCTTGAGACAAGGACAAGCGCTCCGTGTTGTCCAGTCTCTCCTTTTGTCCTTGTCTCAAGCGCCATCATGTCGTCAAATTTGGTTTACGGTTTAGCATCCTATTGAAGAAAAATGGCCTAGTCCATACTACCAAAAGAAGACGAAGACGAAAGTGTAAATTAACAAAAGAGTTGTGAGTCAGCGATGCGTAAGTTCGTCTTTCTTTTGTGTGCGTGGACTTGAGTAAGCGTATTGCGGGTGCGCTGTTCCGCCTGCACAGCACAACGTCAGTCATAGTCATAGCCTTTGCGGTGCAAAGGAAAGCCGATGCAACCGGCTCTCTTTGCGTTGTTGATGCTACGGATGACACTGCGCTATTCAGATTCGAACCACTATTCGCACACCCCTTCTGGTATCACAATAACAGACGTCAAATCTCCCGCGCTGTCGAGGCCGCGAGCGATAGTGTCAGTTGGCACCGCCCCTCGCGGTCGTTTCAGTGAAGGGGAGGAGGAAAGAGGGAGAGGGGACGGCAGGACACGCGCCGCTCTTATGGCGTTGGCAGGACCCATTCTTCAAGGCTATTCGGTCGCATTTGATGTGGTAATGCCTCTAGGGCTTTCCGTCTCGTCTCTTCAGTGCGGGGACAGTCCCAGAAGACGTGGGTCTCCGAGGCGGTCTCCTCGCAGTATTCACAGAGGCTCTCGTTCCTGGGTTGGGTCGAGGGTCCTGCTTGTGAGTCCTGAAGTTCTGTCTCTTGCTGTTTCGCTGCTAGTCTGCTTTTCTTGAAAATGGCTGTGCGTTTGGGAACCATTGCTGTATGGGTGCGTAATCTTCTAAGGCATACTTTCTCCCAACGGGTGTAGTTATCCGCTGGGAGGGGATGCGGGTCTTCTCGGAGGAGGCTCCCGAGCCGCTCGCGGCGTGCCTGGCGTTCGACAGCCTTGAGTGCCAAGGGGTCGACTTCTTCTGCTTCCGGTTGGATTGGAGATCCAGTGTTCAATTTTTGTACGTCGTCGCTGTCAGTGCCAAGGCCGGGTAATTGATGAGGAGGGAGGGAGACCCGTGCGGCAGCGTCCGCGGCGTCGTTCCCGGGTATTTCCTGGTGTCCCGGGATCCACCTTATGGTTACTTGTCTTCCTTCGCTTCTGTATATGCGTGCAATTGCTTTGACGGTTTGCACCGTCTTGCTTCTGCTCGAGGGGTTACGATACTCCTCGAAAGCCTTCTTGGCGTCTGTGTAGATGTAGATTTTCTTGCGTGGGCTGAAAGCTGCGGTTTCGATGGCCAGCTGGATGGCCATTAATTCCGCTTGTTTTACTCCCGTTCTTGGTTTTAGCGTTCTTGTGACCGTGAATTGGTCCCTGAATCTGTGTGCTGCGATGGCGACTTGAGGCTCTACTTTTGATGCATCGGTGTAGTATATATCTGCCTCGGGGTCTTCAAGTAATTTTTGGAGGTCATAGTTGTGTTTCTTAGCTGCTGTTTTTCTTCTCCCCATTTGCTCTTTGCTTAGGTTTTGTGGTAAAGGCTTCGTGTCCACGACTGTCTCATCCTCCCACGGTGGCGGGGGGATCGAGATAGGTGTGTCCGGGCACTCAATGTCTAATTTCATCAGGATGTTCCTGCCAGCTGTAGTCTTCTGCAGCCTAAGTACTTGGCTTATTTTATCTTCTTGAGCAATATCTCTGAGACAGTTCATTCCGGCGATTGTTTCCAGTTCTTCTATCTTGGTGCATTTCGGTAACCCGGTGACGACTCTCATCGCCATACGGTTAAGTACCTCTAGGCCCTTCCGTTGCTCACTGTTGAGGCGAAGGTAATTAATTCCGTAGGTGGTTTTTGATACTAACAGGGCTCTGACTAGTTTTTTTAGTGTGTGTTCTTGCGCTCCCCACGACTTGCTCGTAACAAATTTGATTTTCCCCAGTGTAGCTTTCCAGTGGTTCTTAATTCCACGATACCATTTGCTTGCTCTGCCATCCTCTTGAAAGGTTACTCCCAGGATTTTGACAGAGTCGGTTCTTTGTATGGGGGTGCCGTTGACATTTAGATGAATTTTGTCGCAGGTTCCGTTCTCTTTCCTGCCTCTCTTATTTGCTACGGTAACACAGTTTGTCTTGTCTGGGGAGAGCCTCATTCCCACCCTTTGTAGGAAAGAGTGGATGGTGTCCAGGCCCTCTTGCAGGATCTCTTTTTGTTCTTCTACGTCTCGCTCGTTCGACCAGATAGTAATGTCGTCTGCATAGATTGAATGACCCAGACCTTCAACCTTCTCTAGTGCAAAGGCTAAGTCTGCCATCACCATGTTAAAAAGCATTGGTGATAAGACCGCTCCTTGTGGTACTCCGATTACGTTCTCCCTCTTTGGTCCATGTTCTTCCCCGACTACGACTTCGTACGTCCGGTCTTCTAAGAACGACTTTATAAATCGTAGACAGCGGCCTTTAAGGCCCCGGTTGATGGCGCCTTGGACCACTGCATCGTGAGGTACGGTATCGAATGCCTTTTTTATATCGACTGCAACTATTGTCCTTGGGTACATGTTCGGGGGTCTTGCCAGTATGTCCTTGTGTATTAGGGCGATACTGTCGACGGTTGCAAGACCAGGCCGGAACCCCGTTTGTACCGAGGAAAAGGCCGGTTCTTCGCCGTCTGCTTGTTTCTTGTATTCTACCCAGGCAGCACAAGACGTCGAGAGGACGTCGAAATAAGGTCCTAGACGTTGGGCGACGTCGAAGTCCTTAACAAACTTTTTATCGACGGCATTGGTACGTCCACATGAGAGGTTCCGACAACGTCAAACACGCGACGTAGTGACAACGTCATAAGCTTCACCTCGACGTCTTCAACAGTAATCGACGTCTGTTGGACGTCTTGTATGAGAAGTTCTTTGAACGTCGAGCACGAGACGTCATAACAATGTCCTGAACAACACCTTGACGTCTTCGACATTAATCGACGTCAGTTCTACGTTTTCTCCGGGAAGTTATTTGAACGTCGAGCACGAGACGTCCCAACAATGTCCTGAGCAACACCTTGACGTCATCGACATTATTCGACGTCAGTTCTACGTTTTTTCGGGAGGTTCTTCGAACGTTGAGCGCGAGACGTCCCAACAATGTCTGAGCAACACCTTGACGTCATTGGCAATAATAGACGTCAGTTCTACGTTTTCTCCGGAAAGTTCTTTGAACGTGGAGCACGAGACGTCCCAACAATGTCCTGAGCAACACCTTGACGTCATCGACATTATTCGACGTCATTTCTACGTTTTTTTCGGGAGGTTCTTCGAACGTTGAGCGCGAGACGTCCCAACAATGTCTGAGCAACACCTTGACGTCATTGGCATTAATAGACGTCAGTTCTACGTTTTCTCCGGGAAGTTCTTTGAACGTGGAGCACGAGACGTACCAACAATGTCCTGAGCAACACCTTGACGTCATCGACATTATTCGACGTCAGTTCTACGTTTTGTTTCGGGAGGTTCTTTGAACGTTGAGCGCGAGACGTCCCAACAATGTCTGAGCGAACACCTTGATCACCCTGAACAAGCGCCTTAATAGAGCCCAAGGTGCTGTCATATCACTTTTAAAATTTCTCGTCAATGTCAGCATTTTTGATACTGTGCATGCAATCCACCTTTCAACCTGGCTGAGCTGCAGAAATCTCTTACAATATTATCATTCTCGTGATTGTTGTTTTAGCAGGAATTGCTTAAAAAGCCGAGAATTCACAACAAAAACCAGGATTTAGCTCGGAGTCAGCGGGGCTGTTTATAGCATTTTTAGCGTTTCTAACTTAATATCAGCGTCTTTGAAGCTGTAAGAGAATGATAATAATGTAAGAGATTTCTGCAGCTGAGCCAGGTTGAAGGGTGGACAGCATGCACAGTATCGAAAACGCTGTCATTGACGAGAAATCTTAAAAGTGATATGACAGGTCCTTGGGTACTATAGGATGCTTGTTTAGGGTGACTCCGATTTACACCCAAAACTGCGTAACCATGGAAGTGGCCGAAATTACCGATCACTAGGGAGCTGAAGGAACACCGTTCCCATGATTCCTGGAGTGCGGGCCGGGGCGCTTGGGGGATTTAGCAAATGGTCTATTCCGTCCGAATATACATGCTTTCGCGAACATACCTTCGAGCAACGAAGCCAGATCCGGTTGACTCCATTGTTCCACGGTGACCCAGGTCGAGACCGTTATCAAATGACATCCCGTTCAGTCTCGACGTATGCTCGACGTTTTATGGTCGTTAAATGGGACGTTATTTCAACGTTGACATAACGTTATCACAGACGTGCGCTCGACATTTTATGTCGTTAAATGGGACGTTATGATGTCGTTAATATGACGTTCTCAATTGACATCCCGTTCAGTTTAGACGTATACTCGACGTTTTATGGTCGTTAAATGGGACATTGTGTCAATGTTGATATAACGTTATCACTTGACTTCCCGTCCAATTCAGACGTGCACTCGACGTTCTAAGGTCGTTAAGTGGGACGTTATGTCGACGTAAAATCCACGCTTTTTTCCAGACATTAGCCTTTCCATATTACGTCGAAGGGACCTGACGTTCAGACTTTCGACGTTCTTTCGACATGTGGTTCCTGACGTCATCGACGCTCTTTCGACGTCTTTTCAACGTGTTTGTGCTGCCTGGGTAGCTGCCACGTTATCCTAGCCAGGATCATGCGTTGGGTTATCTTGCACAAATTAGAAGTGAAGGATATCGGTCGCACGTTCTCTATCGAATCGATTGGCTTCAATGCTTTGGGGATAGGTATCACGGTGGAGTGTTTCCACCCCGCCGGTATCCTCCCGGTCTCCCATACTTCGTTGAGGTACCGAAGTAACTGCTCTTTTCCCACTTCAAGTAAGTTGCGTAAGGCGGCAACTGTGATATTGTCAGGGCCAGGTGTGGAGTTCTTGGCTGCGTGCAATGCTTCTAGTAGTTCTCCCATGTTATCATGGGAGAACTATCATGGTACTCCGGTCTGTCTGCGGGGACGTCTTTGGGATTTTGTGGTTGTGGGAAGAAATGATCGCTCGCTATTTCAGCTAGCTTGCGCTCGGTTATGCCCAATTTGAGTGCGAGGTTTTGGGCGGTGCTTTTGGCCTCTTTCTTGCCCGTATAGGCGCGAAAGGCCCGCCACCTCTTGGTTGCTCCCCCTTGGTGTTAAAGCCGTCACAGTGTTTGCGCCACCGATATCACTTGAGCTTTTTGGTGTATCTCTTGGTTTTCGCCTTCGCCGCGTTGAAGGGGCCCTCCAACAGTATTTGAGCGTCTACTTTTTGCGGTTTCTTCACGCTACGTGGTCCCGGAAACCCAGTGGACAACGAAAGAGATTAAAAATATTAGCGCATCATATTTTAATTTGACAACTCGGTAACACCTCCTCCGACGGTGGCGCCGCGAGGTGCCGAATGCGCGCCATAACGGCGCTCCCTTTTACTATACGTCGCATTCACTGGGTTTCGTGATTGGCGAAAGCCGTTCCAGAATTTTTGAAGCGAAATAAAGTATATCACACGTTAACCGTCATTATTTCTCTAACAAGTCGTTTTTATAGAGCTAATAAAGTTGCAAATTAAAGTACAAAAAGAGGCGAAAACAACGCCTCGTTCTGTACGCCTCGTCCCTCATGCGGCGCCTCCCAGCGGCAGAGTACGTCCTACTCGCCGAGGTGGCTCCGGTGGCGGAGTTACGGGAGACAAGCCTGCTGCCTTCCGCGGCTGTCGAAGCGGGCAGAGACGCGTCGCGGCGGCTTGCGTGGTGTGTCCTCGTACGGCGCGACGCCCAGCTCCGCACTCCTTTTTAAGAATTCGGCACTCAAAATCCGATAAGCCCGGTAAATTCATCGATGATGGCAACCCGATTCCAGCTACGATGGTTGCAGCGAGGCCTAATGGCCGACCGGGCCGACGGGCTATCAACCAAACTCGCGTCCAATTGGCCAACCGCTTTGCTCCAATCGTTAAACTGTTTCATTTTACGTCATGAAGCGCAATGTTTTGCTTATTTAAAGTTGTTTTCTGCAATATTTACTTTGCTAATAACTCACAAAATATTGCGAGTTTCTGTAATATTTTTTCTTCGGTGTTCCTGCTTTCATGGAGCTCCGTTTCAGCGCGAACTTCAAACCAGTCAAAAATTTGTTGGTGGGCCCCTTTAAGTTTAATTCAGAATCGCCAGTCTTTTTTATTATTTCTGTAGTGTTGTTGGGCTTGAAGACGACTGGCCCAGGGGTTAAGCAGGTGAAGGTCTGGGTCGGGGTCGTTTGATTTAATTTGATGAATTTCTGTGGCACTTCAGAGGGCTTCCGTGATTCGGAAGCCTAGCTCGCCGTCGTACGCGAGATCACTAAATGCTTTGCGGAACTTGTCCATTTAATGAAATTTGACTGTCTCCTGGCGTCTCAGTGTCGTTCCGTCGTCAGTTCTATCTGGATGGAAAGATGGTCGCTGCCCATACTCTCGGGTAGGACGGTCCACCGCGCCCTGGCGTTACTTGAAGCCCAAGTGAGGTCTGGTGAAGTGTTACTCTGTCTTGATGTTTGTCCGATGCGGGTGGGTATATGCGGGCTGTTTAGAAGTCTCAGAGTAGCGGTTTTTGCCTGTTCTGCTATGTCTTTTCCTCTTACGTTGTTATATCGATAGCCCCACATAATGTTCTTGGAGTTGAAATCACCTGCCACGATGATTTCCTGATCGCATTTTCGTTCTTTGATTAAGGTTTGTAGCCAATTCATACTTTCGTCTTCTTTCTTCTGTGGTCTGATGTAGACCGAGGATAGTATGAGTTTTCCCTTGACGGTGTGTAGCCGTGCTGCTACAATTGTTTTTGTGTTCGTCACAAATATGCTTCGTGTCGATGTGCGAACGTGGGACACTGTCACTGACCAAGAGAGCAGTTGTCCCATTAGGGCTTCTGTTGACTTATGATTGTCGGTATCTGGTATGCTTTGTACCCAGTAATGTTGATGTTCTGAATATTTACTTCTCGCAGTAATAGGGCAAGACGAGCGTTCTTACCCGCCCTTTTGATTTTTAGTTTCAGTTCAGCTGTTTTGGAACGGATGCCGTTGCAGTTCCACTGAAGGATCCACGGAGGCCTTCGTTTCTTGTTGCAGCTTTTGCCTTTCGCAAAGTTATACTCTGTCATTGAAAGCCTCGATGAGTCCCGTCACGCCTTTGAATAGGTCGGTAATCTTTGCGTTTATGTCTGTCATCTTGTCTTCAAGAAATCGTAGTTTTTCATCTATTTATTCCCTTTCTGCCTTGATAAGGTGGGGAAAAGGGTCGTTCCGTCTTATTGGAGGTACACTTCTTCCTCCTGCCGAAGTACCGGCCACTAACATTGTCCACGGCTTGCCCGACACCCCGGGCGTTATCGTGTTGGCATCACTAGTGTTCGGTAGCAGAGGCCAGGAATTTTCAGCTGTGATAAACTGTTTGATTCCGTGTTTTGTTTGTGACTTTTTCGCTTGGTTACATTGGCTCGTGCGTTGACCTAAAACTTTTTGATGCGTTCGCGTTTCTAGTGGACCGCCTCCATGGTGTTGAATTTTTTCTTTTCTCTTCAGCGTTGTTGAAAAAAAAAAGTAAACCAAGCCACGTTAGCAGAAAAAAACAACAAAAAAAACGAGCCGACAAAAATGTTTTTTTTTTTCTGGGCTTGTTGCACTGAAAAGGTAACGGTTCGCAGCATGCCTTTGACTTAGCTTTACTTATACTGCCTTATGACATGTTTTAGCGATTGCTTCTGCCGTCATTGCGCCGATAAAAACTGCGTGAAAGACAATATTGGCTTAATTTTTGTTTGAGAGCTATTGTGGAATGTTGATTGTTGCGGCTGCTTTTGGAACTACTCTGGATGTGTTTGGTTTTGAAGATTCTAAGCCTTAGTTGTAGCACTTGTTGTAGTTTGATGCCAATAATTTCCTGCTTTTTGTGTCTTGCGCCGCGTCTTGTCCTTCAACTGTCGTAATTCCTTGTTCTTGACGAGAATCCATTGTGTTAACTTACGCAATTGAGGATCTTGTATTTTCTGCTTACATAAACGCGACTCATATATAGCACGCTGCGTGGCGGTCTTTGAAACACCACCACCAATAATATTACCTCCAACACCGGAAGTAGTCATATATAATAAGCAGCCTTCTTTGTCTGTACCGAAGCAATGGTGACCAGATCACGTGACTGCATAGCATTTTGGCCTTGTATAAATGATAAAGGGAGGTGCAGACAGGTGGCGTCGAGTGTGAACCGCGAGGGAGGTGGCGCTACCGTCTCGGCTCTACCAGAGCCTCTGGGCTTTACATAAATTGAAGCAAGGAACACATGACGGACGAGCAACGGGCGCCGCGCTGCAGTTTCCATAGCAATTTGCGCGGACGCTGTGACGTGGCGGCTTGGCATAGGTCGACGTCACAGCGTCCAGGGCTGTTGCTATGGGAATCACCGCGCGGCTCCCGTGTGTGTCGCTTATGTGTTCCCTGCTTTATTTAAGGCGGCGGTCCCCGGCCCCAACCATAATACCGGTGGCAGCTGTGCTAACGCTCCTGTTTGCAGGTGCAAATGTCACGTGTGTGAGCGTGGCACGTATGTGGGTATTTTTGCAATTAAATGCCAATTCATCATTAGTGTCTTAGTGCAAAATGTGACAAGCATTTTTGAAAACTTAACGCACAATAAGAAAACAAAAAAGGCAAGTTTTGATATTTTCAAAGACGTGCCCCTACGCATTTCAAGTTTCTAGACTTGTTATACATCCAGGTCGCGTTCTTATTTTTTTAATGAATAGATGAAGCACTCGTGTGGTTCTGTACTTACCTTTCTTACTTAGTTAGTACGCTCACATTTTTTTAAATAGATTTTCAGAGATATTCAATTTATTCGATTTTGAAGTGTCGTAACTCAGTTTCACTTCATAACGCAGCAACGATATTTAAGGGCATGCTCAGTCCCAGTAAACATAGGAACTCAGCATAAAAAAAGAAAGCCGTTTACAACTCCCTGTAACGCCGAATTAAAGCGCAGCTCTTGAGGAGGAGGGGAAGGCACGGGGGGGGGGTCACGTGAACTTGGGGGGGTCAGGTGACCGCGGGACACTGAGGGTCACGTGACCTGGAGGTCACATGACCTGGGGGTCACGTGACTTCGGGGAGGTTGCATGCAACTCAGCGTTGCATGCAACCTGAGTTCAACTCATGTTGCATGCAACCTGAGTTGCTTGGGGGGTCACGTGACCTGGAGGGCCACGTGACCCCGAAGGAGGTCACGTGGCCTGGGGTCACGTGACCTGGAGTCACGTGACTCGGGGGGCTGCAAGTAACTCAGGTTGCATGCAACCCGAGTTGCTTGCAACGCGTGGTTACAGCGACATGCAACGCTGAGTTGCATGCAACTCACGTTGCATGCAACCTGAGTTGCCTGCAACGCGTGGTTGCGGCGACATGCAACGCTGAGTTGCATGCAACTCAGGTTGCAAGCAACGCGCGGTTACGGCGACGGCGACGCGCGACGCCGCTCAAGCCGGAAACGGGCGCCTAAGAGCTGCGCTCTCAAAAGAAATATATATTAGAAGTGTAACTCCAGGAGTGGTTTTGTAAACACCAATTGAATATTATACAATTTCAAAGAATTCCTTCACGCACATGTAGCACAGCGCGTTGGATAAACTATAGTTCAATCAGAAAAAATAAGACCACTGATATAAACGAGGGTCAGACACTCAGTTCTTTCAGCGAGCCACGACGTTGGTATGATGCCCATCGCACTACGAAAACCAATTTGGTCACAGAGGAATTGAGGGAAAACGAAAATACTCGAAAAACTAATGCTACAAAATAATAAAGATAAAGATAGCTGTACTTTGCTCCCTGAAAAGTAATAAAATGTAAGGAGACTTTTTAATGCGAATAGCATCTTTGGATACTTCACACACCTCTTTCGCCTGCGGATCTATCTCATCTATCTGGCTATCTAACCTCTTACGCCGCGGGTCGATAAATAAATAAAAAATCAGCAGAACTCGCTCCTTCGGGGGATGATTATCTGCGTTGCGCCGACAGAATCAAACGGCGCGGAGTTGTGCGCGCGCCAGCAGGTACGGCACACGACAGCCGCACGCTCACGCCTGAGGCGATTCTAAATTTGTCTGACACTTTCAGAAGCTCCCCGCGCACGATCCCCGCAAGCCTCGGGACGTGGACTCTGCGCCACTTAGGATATGGGCAGAGCACGCACACACGCACTAAACACCAAAATGCGGTAACTGACCAGACTTTCTGGCGTCCCGTTTGGGCTCAACTAACGGCAGGTTTAAACGGTTGTTTGCGCCTTGCTCATAGACCGGCTTATTTCAGCGCTGAAACATGAAGCTGACCGGTGCGCGCGCCACACCACGCACGAGGGCTTCATTCCGCTCTGCGAGGCTGAGCACGGCCGTCAGCATCACCCTCTCCTGAGCGCGCGGAGAGGGTGAGCAGCGGCCGTGGTGTTCAGCCTCTGGCGAGAGCGGAATGAGCCCTCGCATGGAATGCGCGCGTACTGGTATTGTGATAGCGCTGTAAAGCGCGTCGAGCGGAATGAGCCCCCGTGCATGGAACGCGCGCGCACCGGTAGCTGCGACAGCGCTGTAAAGCGCGTCCTATGGTAAAGATATAAACAACCGTTTAGAGTACCGTTGGTTGAGACTAGCTGAGACGCCAGAAAGTCTGGTCGGTACCATTTTGAGTGTTTGTGGCGTAGGCGCGTGCTTTGCTCGCCTTCCTATGACACAAACGCACGTGCTGGGCTGCAGAGATCGTGCGCAGGGGCTGTGGAAAGTGTCAACAAATTTAGAATCGTCTCAAGAGTGGGCTGGCGTATCAGAGTGTGCCGGCCACCTGACGAACGCGCATAACTCCGCACCGTTTGATGCTATTCGCATTAACGTAGATAATCGGTTCCTGCGATGAGGTTCTGGCTGGATTTTCTATGGTAATCTCTGGCGCTACACTTCGCCTGCAGCTTTCTGGGCCCAGACGCAGCCGATGCTGCTGGGCAAGCGAGTCTCCGGCTTCCAGCGTCCCCGAGCAAGCACGAGCGCTCGTGCAGTACAGGCATCTGTTCAGGGGCCACACGCTCGTGCTTGCAGCATCGGCATGCGTTCGAGACTCCAAGCTGAAACGAAGTATAGTGAAGTCGATCTCTTTTGCCGATCACGACAACGAAGATTCCTAAACACTATGGCATTCTTGATATTAAATGCTTCAATTCTTTATCTGCCATACTTGTCCTTATGTGAACCAAGCACCGTTGTGTTTTCGTAGCTAGAAGTGCGATCAGGGCAGGTACGGGCATGCACAACAATTGGATGGTAGAGTCAGATGACGCCTTGTTTACTTCTAGAAAGTGTTCCTGCAGGCGAAAGTTCAGGCATCGTCCTGTCTGGCCGATGTATTGGCTTCCACAACTCAACGGAACAGAATAACTTGGCTTTTCTTGTGCATTTAACATATATGTTGGAGTGCTTGATGGTGCATATTAGTGACGAATTTCATTATTCACCCTTTGGCACATTTGTTTTAACTTCATCCTACATGTGACGACAACCTTCGGTCAAACCGAGCTGCGAGACTTTTCAGGCGGTGGGCGGTGTTATTTATGCACGTGTGGAATGCAGGCTGGCGTGTGTGTCTGTGTCCTTTGTTGTTAGGTGAAGAGACGGTTGAGGGCTGTGATGGAGAAGCTGATGGTAATACGGCAGATAGTCTGCTAGGTACCCCGCTTGGAGCAGACGGTCATGTTGACAGTGTAAGCATTTGTTGATGAGAGGTGGAGACAGGATTTTGAACGAGAAGAGGCATACATGGTTCGGATAATTCCAAGCTTTATCGACTTTAGTGGTTGCTGCAGACAGGGGAGAACTGTTTTTTTGGATTGTTGCTGGACACTCTGACACTCCGGCAGGTGCCTTGAAGGCTGAAGATGGTCTTAAATCCAGATTCTGTAGTCCATCATCTGTTGGCACTTCGCTTGTAAACTTAAGACCCGACGAACTTGAATTGATTGCTTCACAGATTGCCCGTGAGGAGATGGAGGTTGGATGAATAACAAGATAATCATCAACTTATCGAAGCACTTGTCTTTCGGGAGCGAAAACATTCAGGCGGCACTTTACTAATCGGTCTATTTACATGAGGAAAACTTCACTGAGCACCGGGGCTAGGCAGGAGCCTATACAGACACCTTCGTTTGCCTCAATAATTTGTCGTTGTATTCAACGAGTGTGGATTGAACGTAGACGACAAGAAAGATCTGTGAAACTCTTTACGGAGATCCCTGAGGTGTTTTGGAACTTACAAAGTCCGTGTTCATGGTATTACATCGGAGACAGATTTCAAGATAATTGGGGGTCAAGACTGTACCAACGTTCTTCTATATCTAACCAAAACATGGAGTGGGGCTGTGTGATGGAGTAAAGGTAAGTGAGGTGGGAGATATAAGGTGTAAGAGTTCGAAATCATAAAGGGCTGGAGGAGATGTCACCTTAGAAAGATGCTTCGTAGAAATGAGGCCAAATGTTTTGCCAGCAACCTCCTTCAGTTGCTATGCTCCTGAGCGGCACGCTTTCCTTGTGCTTCTTGGCTGTAAAAAACGCAGAAAAATATTGTTTTGCAGGTGATCCGAGGGTTTTCTTGAAGGTGAGCAGATTCATCGAGGTGCACAGTCTTTTTTGCCTTGCGTGCAGAGATCCTGATGGCCTTTTTTGTAGTTGATAAAGTTATTTTCCAATGCTTTCGTGACCTTTTCTCCATAGATTACTTCACTCAAAACCACGAAACGCCGGTCTTGTCTGATTCAAGCTCATTCTAAGCTGCTTCCGGCGACACTCTTCAACCTGCTTCGCATCGACAATTTGCCGGCTTTCGGAGGGGACTGGTAACGGATTGAACGAACTGCCCCGTTCAAAAACTCTGACCACCTTTGTTCTGGAATATGCGAGGCGACTTCATGTACCGAAGTGAATTTGTCAGCTCTGAAGATGGGAAGATCTGGAGAAAACTTGAGACCATAGGAAAGCACTTCCGATGTACCGGGGAAAGTTGTGTCATCGCAGCGTGACTGGAGGGTCACAAAGTATGACTGAGGGTCACAACTATGACTCAGCGGCCTGCTTTATTTAAAAATGCATCTTTTCGTCTGAGACTCCGCTCGCTTAGGCTCTACATCCGCAAGAGAACAGCTGACCCAGGGGTTGAATCGGTGCCGGGGTTTTCCCCTCACAACTGGTCTTCCATCTACCGCATTATGCAAACATCTCGAAAGAGGATCTCCGCAGAAATTAGGTTCATGGAGAATCTGCTCCACAGCCTCATGACTAATTTCTTTGATCCTGGCTATGGGTCCCGTCCTTCGGTCATCTTTCTTGAAACCTTTGCTACCAGACTGCAGGAATCCGCATGGAGCACCATCGTTACATCATTGAATGCATAGTTGCCGCAAGGTAAGCAGAGGAGTGTTTGACCCTCCAGTCATACTTTGTGGCCAACAATTTTCTCCCGGTAGATTAGATTTGCCTTCCTATGTATTTCCAACGTGGTTTCATGGTGCGATAGGCATCATATGAATGTCGTTGATTGTTGAAAGAACTGCGAGTGTCTGTCCCTTGTACATTTCAGTGTTTTTTATTATTTCTGTAGGAACTGTCCCTCCAAGCGTTCTTGGTTTTCTTCAACATAGCGTTTTAGGATCGGATCACATTTTTTTTAATGTATACGGGAGGAATTAGGCTGGTTATCTGTAAAGCTGGTTTTTGTTGTATTCATATTAATATTTGTTTAAAACAATTTTACATTATGGGACTATTTTGAAGCTCGACTCTGTACGCAAAAAAAAAAAACAGTTTCAGAGAAGGGGACAGAAAACGACGATTCTTAACTAGAGCTTTCCTCGATCTAATTAAAATCACTTTCCATGATTGCAATTTTTGAAAGCCTACTAATTGCCCTAAATATTAAAAAGGACTGATGTTGTTTCAGAAGATGCCGCACTTGTGCCATCTTTTGAAAGGTGACTGACATTCGAAGTCGAGAAGTTCAGGAAAAGTGGCTCTGATTCTGTCCCTGACGCAGAGGATTCTTGTCTCAAATGTTTTCTCGCACTTGTTGATTTTTCTTGAAGTGAATTACTGTTAGTCTTCCGATAAAAAAGAAGCGAGAAGCGCGTCACAGAGGGTCACAAGCAAGTTCTCAAGAACAGCTAGGGCCTATACACCTTTTTCCTCAAGGGCGCCACCATTTGAATGTCTTCACTTCTGCTATGCGTTAAAACATAGTTTTGATTTCTCCACGCCGCTGGAAGGTGTTCACGTAAAATGCGTGATTGTCACACATGCTTGTTTTACCTCACTTATATTTCCTCACACATTGCTGTTTGAAGTGTTTGATTATTATTTCGTCCCACATACCTGAAACGGAACGAACGTGACTGAGAGCGAAAGAAACGAAAAACGACTCTCAACCCCCTTTAGAGTTTAAACCATCCGAAATAAAAAAAACAACACTAACAGTACTTGAAAATTGATAAAAAATCCGCCGTCCACAAAATGGCTGTTTTCACCGCACCACAACTCAGAAAATTGCAAAACGTCGCGGGAACGCCGCTAAACTGGAACATTGAATGCTCTTGACAAAATCGCACCAACCACGCACGTCGCCATTTCGAACTCAAGGATCGTGAACCACCCGTAGCCAGATGCGTGCACTATGGACATATTCTAGGCCGTTACGTCCATAATAGGACCATAAATTATCAAAATGTAGAGGGCAGCAATAATTAAATCGGCCTCTTACGCCAAGCCGTCGCTCCCCACGGGGTCGAACGAGCGATGCAGCCATATCCGTTCATTCAGTTATGGACTCGTCGCATCCACAAGTGGATGGGTTATTCGTGCTTGCCTCTTTTTGTTTCTTTGCGTGCCCTGGAGGAGAATAAACACGTAGGACTCTGAACATTCTGAGTACAACTTAAAACGTGATTATAGCAGTTATGTCGAGAAGTCTCAGGGGCGTGAAAGCGATAAACGACCCGACTCCGGGGGGTAAGAAATGTCCGCGAAGGGCGTGAAGTAGAGTTGTTCAGGTAATCATGCATTCTGAGGTATAGCTTATGAATAGCGAACCTTCAGGAAATTGCATGTGAACCAATAAATGTGTGTTTGTGTAGATTTGAACTGATATACTAAACGATTTGTACAGTCTGAATATTGTTTATGCAATATCGACGTTTTGTCTGACTTGTTAGGCAAAAACGGAAATATCAACGTTTTTGCGAGTGGTAGATTATTCGAAAAAATTAAGCCTTCGCTTAAATTGGTCTATAGCAGGCGTGAGAATGGCTTCCTCACTCATCAACACGCCATCGTGATCACACTTGATAACATCCGTGATGACCCCGAATTGACTGATGTTATAAATGCACAGGGTTCTGGTATTCTTTCTCAGTTAAAAATAATATACAGACAGTTTCTAAGCACCCACCTACGTTTTTATTTTGTTGAGGCGACGTTGGAGGTGATGTTTGGTTTATAAATATTTCGTCGGTGGATCTCACCAGAAGTTTCTCACGGAAACATGTTTTACATGGTGGCAATTTTTTCTCGGATGAAGGATCTTCTACACCATTAACATGCTTTCCCGTCCTTGTTCACCCCTTATTTTGTTTCGACACCTCTGAGCCACGATTATTTAGCTGATCTTAATAAACAAACCGGTGAAGCTATGTTGCCTCCGAGAACAAAGCAGCGAAAGCAGACGACAGTATCGAAAGGCCCTCCTTTCAAAGCTTCTCGGCGTTGCCGGTACGCGGCGTCAATTAACTGATTTCCTTAGCTGTTGTTTTCTTTTCAATCCGTAGGGCGCAAAGTGCGCGCAGCAGGCTGCGAAAAGGCATCACCGTGTAATGAATTGTAGCTTTGGGTTGTGGAGAATGCTAAATGAATGGTCGTGCTTTGCAGCGAAATTGGATTTTTCCTTGTGTTCCATGAATTTTGGATATATAAATTGACCGCTTAAAAGCCTTAACTTAATTTTTTTAAACTACATTACGTAATTTGTTTTTAAATGAAGAGCTTTGGCTAGGTGGCGCAAGCCGCCGCCCACTTTAAGCGGCCCTGCATTGGCTTTTTTACTAATTTTTAATTTGCACCAAACCTGAGCGCACTGAACGTAGTAACCTAATGACACTTTTCTTTTCTCGAATTTCGCTTTATTTTAGAAGTTGTAGGCAAATTAAAATTACAAAAACAAGCAAAAAATAACCTCCTTCATGACGTCCTTGGTTGCTTGAGTGGCCGTGAACTAGACGAGGGGTAGTGAGCTGAGCGAGCGCTCACGGCTGCCGTACTCCGCGTCGACGGCGCGAGAGGTAGCCACTAAAGCGTGTTCTGGATAGGCTGTATGTAGCGGGCAGCTAGAGGGCTCTCATTGCATTTGCTGCGCGATTAAACACAAATTCGGCATGACACTCATTGGCCACAAACGACAGCAAACACGGGGTAAAGATCAGTTCAGAATGGGAGCCACTTCGCGCTGCCATACCGCGAAACGGCCAAACCGCCAGACAAAGCTGCTCACCGAAGGCCTTGGGAACGCTCAGAGCCGATCGGGTCCTTCGGTTCCTACGAGCCGCAGCGCAGCTGCGTGCACCTCCGGGACCTTTCCGTGCTCGCGCCTGATCCCACTACTCCTTTCTGGTATGCGCCGCCTTTTCCACCGCTTGGTGGCAGGTATGTCGACGGGTTATTTCTTGTTTCCGTACTTTATAAACTGCATTTGTTTCTTTTCTGATCTCAAATACTGAACAAAAACTACTTTTATAAATAATTAAAACGGTTCGCGCCACTTATATTTTGTATTTCGACTAAAAGAAGCTTTTAGCGGCTCTGACCAGTAGTAAGCCCAGGACCCAAGACGTCACATTACGCGCGCTTTCGGTACCGCGGGTCGCCCCCGTCGGTGGAGGAGGTTTCCGCGTCGTCCGGCTAAAATATGACGCACTGATATTTAGTTGCTACTCGCCGTGCCCGCTGGCTTGCCCGAACCCCAAGAGACGGGGAAACCGCAAAAAAGGTAGACGCATAATTATGATTGCAGGGCCCCTTTAAAGGTTCAGCGGTCATATCCATCCATCCATCCATCCATTCATCCATCTTGTACTGGGACCGGCGGATATGGCGAACGCACGTGGTCACTAACCTCCTCAGCGAGAAAACCCATTGACCTTGCCTGATAACACGAGGATTATCAAACAAACTTCCCAATAAAAAAAAAAAAAGAAACGTCGCACGCTTAGAAAAAAAAAAACACTTATCCTCTGGTGCACTATCTCTTCGCTGCTTTTTTGCATAAAAGCGACGTCGCACTTGAGCAGTTGGGGCGTTTGTTATGTCACCCAATGGCAGGAGTGGTATCTTCCAATCACCGGGTAAACAGATATGGTTGACATTGTGTTGCCACGAGTCAAGTCGTTATTTTACTGCTCTGCAGTTGCTTTCAAACTGCTAGTTGTACCATTTAAGTGATTGTGCTTTCCTAACTATTCCTCGTGTCCACAGAAGCCAACAAGCTAGAAGCCGGTGGTCAGACCATGATCAGGGACGAGGATCTAACGCCCGAGCTCCAGCGGATCGCCGAAGAAGAGCTCGGCGAGACGGGCGAATCTCGAGTGGACGCGTTAGCAAGGCTCAACCAGCTGCTCGACGGTAGGTGGAAGTGGGGATGCTCGTGTTTGTCTTTTTCTGTTAGATTCTGCTCAAATATTCTTGTACCCGCTCCCCCCCCTCTTTAGTTTTATTGAGATATACTTTTTTTTTACCTTAACGGCAGACGTACACATCGCGCTTTGCAGTTTTTCCCGCCTCCACCTTTATTATATCCTCTTCACATTTTTACCTTGTCCCGAAAAGGCTCCCCTCGTAGCTTAGGGAGACAGGAGCGCTAATAGGATCATCTTCCCTGCAGCAAACCGAGGTTGTACGCCAGTCATGTGGTAGAAGGCACACATATACGCACTCACAAATTATAGCATTCGAAAGTCAAGGCGCATTGTCTGCGCTTGATTGAATACGCCGCCTATTACCAGCGCATATAATGACGATAGAGGCTTTGCCCTTTTGCTTTCGGAGTTGCTTGATTGGCCTCATGGGCTCGTAGAATCGGCTGTGCTCTGACTTATGGTTAAGCAAAATGTAGCCACCGCAATTCAATTCGCATGACCGTTCACACGATTCAAGCAAAAAGATGTCGTTCAGTGAAAAAGGCGGATCTTTTACAAGCAGAGACCGTGACCTCCCAGCTTCCCAGTGAGTAGAAACAGCACCCCCACCTACCGTTCCTTATTATCATCCAGCGTTATACAAATTGTAAGAAAAAAAAAGATGAAATGTCAGGTGAGTGACGCAATCCCTCCTCTCTTCAGCGTTCAGTAGCTCCAATGCAAATATCAATTGAAAAGGGAAACAATCATGAAACAAAAAGGCAGAAACATAGTCTTGTATACCTTGCAATCATTTTTTTGATGACTGACAAGCTCACAGCGTTTAAGTTTGGCGGAATTTCTGACTACGTGGCAAATGTTGCCATGGTAAAAGAAAGCGCAAAGTCGACTGCGTAGTTCAGTTTGGTTCCAGCCGAGTGGAGTTAATTTAACTGGTTGTCAGAAAATTATACCAGTGATCATATTCAAAAAGCAGTCTGTCGTTCTTGAAAGAGATTATTGAAAGGAAAACGAGACAAAAGCATCGTCACCCTAACTTTCTGATTTCTAAGGAAGCACTAAATATTACGCTGTTACTTTATTGCCTCTTTAGAAGATTAACGGCAGGTCTTTATAATGCCGCGCTTCGTTGAATCATGGCATCTTTAGCGCTGATTTAGCGCTGCGTTACTGCTGACCGAACGTTGCCGCAGCGCTATTGTTATGCGCTGTATGACTTCTTCAGCCGTTGCAAAATCGCTTGCAAACTCTCCTCAGCGAGAATATTTTAAGCAGTCATCTCGGCTAGTTACCTGACTTGTTTATTGTGTGAACGGTTTTAACCCATTTAGTGCAATCCAGTTTGCTTTCGACATTGTTTTGAGTCCAGAACGACAAGGATTGGGGTTGTGTGGCCAAGGACGATGTCCCCGGTGCACCTTGGCCAACAAAAACAAACGTTTTGTTAAAAAAAGTTACTTTCCGGGATTTCTTAAACGACATTCTTGAGTAAGCATGTATGAGTGCTGGTGAAAGTAAGTACATGGTCGCTCACACCACCAGGGACAGAAAGGCGGCCATAGAACTTGCTTGCAATCGTGGATAACTGTGGCACAGTGTTGTAATGTGCCAGCCAGGTACAAATGATGAGAGTTCCACCGAAGCCACTCGCCGTTCTTTCCCCTTTCTTTGTTGACTTTCTGTCTTACTTTGTTTTAAAACTGCTAGAAATGAAGCAATTCGCGCTGCGCTATATCTAAAAGAGTCATTAATAACGTCAGTAGTTGATTGTTAATAGGCTTTATCGAGTAACAATTTAATCCGGACAAGTACTTAACTGCCTTATTGACGTGCTTAATTCAATACATTATACATGCTTAAACAAAAATAAAAGCACTTTCGAACAATGGGAACTTAATTATAAAAATATAACATAAGTCTTATATAGTCGCGAATAATAACTGAATATCTAGGCAATATACTTCATTAGTGTTTCATTTGCGAAAGTCAGGTTTTTATTCGTTAATGCCGAGTTCGAAGCCCCGTGTCCCTGAGCAATTTGAGGAAAAGACGGCAGAAGAGCTGCCGTCTGTCTGATTCGACTTTTGCATATCAGATACGAAATATGTAAGCGATAACTATAAGGAGCTCGCGTTGCGCCGGCCGCGGTGGCGTACCGGAAAAGCCGGTGGCGTCCCAAAAAAGCCGCGAAAATCCCGAGTGGGCGATAGGGTCAGACGTCAAAGCCACATGACCTCGCGCGGGAATTTCAAAGATACATGACGTCACGCGTGGAATGAAAGTGAATAAAACATGTAATTCATATGTAATGCGAATTACATGTTCTGTAATTCGCATTACATTGCAAGTTTTAATTCGCATTACATGCGAATTCAAAACCGCAACCGTTAATTCGCATTACATGCGAATTAAAGGTCGCGGCACGCCTCAAATGATTTCACTTTATAGAGTAACTAATTTGGCTATAAAATAATTTTAGGCGGAGGCGGGATTCGAACCAACGACCCTTCGGTCGCGAGCCAGACACGCTGCCGAAATAAGCCACGCAGACACTTTTTTTTTCTTCTTTATTTCCTGTTGGATACACGACACAGATGCACTCAGACACTACACTTCTCTCTTACACAGACCAGTCGACATTTGCCAGTACATCAGGCCGTAAAATAGTTTCAAATCAACGAGTTTGTCTAGCACAGACAGTCATTCTGGCGGTTCGCTCTGCAACTTTATAACTTCTCGTGAATAACACACGCTCTCAATAAAGTAGTCCCTGACCGTTCGAGCGCCCAGATCGGCATGTCGAACAGCCATCCTGGACTTCTACATAGTGTGAAAACTCAGCACCATAAACATGTCGTACGGCACGCCCTCCTCGTTATTCGTCATGAGGAAACAGTATGCCGAAAGCTGTTATTGGCAAACGTTTCTTTTTAAAGTTTGCTGGAGAATATCCCAATGAAATACTTCTTTCCAGCAGTCTAGAAATATAAGGTCTATAGTTTCTTACTTTTTACATAAGAGCCAATCAATTGACCAGGGCACAAATATGTCTCTTTCTTGCAGCCAGGGATTCACAAGGAGTGTATCAATATGGAGTTGAAAAAAATGATTTGACAGAAGGTCGTACAGGCATCTTCTTGACTCTTTTTAAAACATCTTTTCCCTTGTCTACAGCAAACAGAGCGACACAAGGGTACCGGAAACACTACATCTGTTATGTCCTTATACAAACGCCTCCTTGGAACCTCACTTAGGTATTCCACGGAGAATCGCACTTTCAAAAACCGGAAGGCTTGCACCACTTCATACAGAAAACCACGAACTCTCGAAAATTTACATCAGCAGAAGAGAGACAAAAATCAGGCAGTGCGTCTCGCAGTCCAACTTGAAGTACAGTTCGCACAAAAGGGTCCTTCTGATCCTTCAGAAAAACAAATTTGGATACCACCTGAGGAAGAAACAAGTGGGGTAAACCAAGTCCACCACTTGGACGGCACAAAACAAATTTTTACGGCTCATGCGTTCCCATCCCGAGCCCCATACAAATACCGCAAACACTACACTCTGTGTAGCTTCTGGATGCTGGCCCTCGACATCCAAATCATCTGGAGGACGTACCAAATTTTTGCGACAATAAACATACTACAAACTGTTGAACGGCCAAACATTGACAAGTCGCGTCCCCCCCCCCCCTCCCCTTAATGTTTTCGCTCGGGCCTGTTCGATTTCTTCCTTCCAGTAATCCGCGTTGTCTCGGTAGTGCTCTAGTGGTACCCCGAGGTACTCAGCTGGACAGCGAGTCCACGGGATCTTTTCGAAAATAGCAGGTACGTTTTCCCAACTTCTGTGCCAGAAACCCAGACATTTGCCCCAGTTTATAGCACTGCCCGACAACTTACAGTACGAGAGAGCCTCCTTGACAACTTCACTGACACTATCCGCGTCGTGACAAAAGCTGCTACGTCGTCCGTGTACGAGAGAACCTTGACTTTGTTTAAAATAACGAGGAACAAGGGCAAGAACGGACACCCTTGCCTTACGGAGGGTCGTACCTGGAAGCCTTCACAAAGGTTCTTAACAATTATGTTCGCAAATCACTTTTCATAAGCCATTTTAACCCCGTCAAGTGGTACAGCGCCAACGTCGATATGTTCTAAAATGCTAAAGAGAACTTTATGGACAACGCGATTAAAAGCTTTTTCTAAATCAAGCTGCTACATTGCAACTCGGTCCCCTGTTGCATTCTAAAATACTCCTTGCCACATAAATATTGGTGGTAATAATTCGGTCCTTGATGCCGCAAGTTCTGTGCGGCCCTACAAATACTTTTATTACGTTTTGCAGTCTCCTTGCTAAGACCTTCACAGATACCTTATAGTCGACGTTCGCTAAGCTGATTGGACGATAGGACCCCACAGACAACAATTTAACTGGATCATCGCTTTTAGGAATCAAAAGAAAATGCGTTCTTTGAAAAGAAAGGGGAAGTTCATTTTCCTTGTACTGTCAGCACGAAATGAAACCCGAACGCCGGAACGCGTGGCCGTTGATACAGGCTGCTCCACTTGGAGGGCCTCTGAGAACTAATGAAACTGCGCCGGGGTGCGAGGGTGCGGGTCCTACTAAGACGAGTTCGACCCTCGCGCGGCGCGTCTGTGAGTTCCGCGTTTCGCCGGTGGCGCGCTGTAAGCGCCGTGACGCCCGATACCAAAACCACTGTCACTCGCTTTGTGTATCGGATTCCCAGCGATATCTCTTCAGCGCCGTCATTCAATATCGCGTTGTGTACCGCAAGGGCGAAATGAAAGTTGAAACATTTCGTGCACGGAAGACCCGTAGTGCTTGATGACGTGTCACCGGAACCACGCTGCGGTGAACAACGTGCCACGCGCGGTTTCTGAGAAAAAGTGAAACGTCATAAACGCGAAATAAAAATCATTTGTTCGCACGACCATACTTTCTATGAAAAAATAAATAAAGCTGCAACAGACTGACGCAGATGCCTCGGTTTTTATGAGCAATGCGCATGTTTTCGTGCGAGGTTATCAGTCGATTCTCAAAAAGCAAGGAATTGATTGCTGACTGCTCTCTTTGGTAACCACCGACATGCCGGGGGTATCAGTTCCGGAGCGGAATAAATTCATCACCCTGTCTGAGCAGGGCCTATCGCAAAGAGCTATAGCCAGGTTAAGCGGCCGCCCGGTGTCGGCCGGGCGACAGTGGGGCGACAATGCGGGAAAAGAAAAGCACCCCGAGTGACGACGCTTACAGCGCGCCACCGGCGAAACGCGGAAGTCCCAAACGCCCCACGCGAGGGTTGAGGACATCTTAGTAGGACCCGCACTCCCGCGCCCAGGTGCGTTTTCATTAGTTCTCAGGGGCCCTCCAGGTGGAGCAGCCTGTATCGATGGCCACCCGTTCCGGCGTTCGGGTTTCATTCCGTGCTGACTGTACGACTCGGTTAACACGCGATACAGAACTTTAGCCGCTTCGCTTTTGAAAGCCTTATAAAAGCAGCACTCAAACCGTCAGGTCCGAGAGACTTACCGAGCTGCAATTAGTGGATTGCTTTCTCTATTTCACGCGCACTAATCGGTACTTCCAGGCCTGCTTTAACTTCCTCGTCCAACATTGCCATGAGGGGCAAAAATCTTGTTTTGAATACGCCTCCAATATCTCTTTCAGCTCCCAAAAGGTTTTGATAACGCTCAAAAAAGGCGCGCTCAATCAATGCTTTATCGCGGGTGATCACGTTCCCGTACTGAATCTCATGTATATTTCGTTTTTTTCTGCATATCTTTTTTCGTCGCCGAGAGAACGCTTGGTTGGCACCTCACACGCCCACAGTCGTTCCGCGCGCGCCCTTATCAGGGCGCCTTTATATTTTTCAGTGTCGATAAGCTCTAACTGGCTTTTCGCTTCGCTTATTTCCTTGGTAAAGCTGTCAGGTTGTGCGCTCTCAGCAGTTAACAAAGAATCGAGTCGATTTTGCATCTCTTTCTCCTTTTGTTTTTTGTTATAACGTGCTATTCAAGATCTTTTAATCGCGTTAACTTTAACTTCGTTCTTAAATTGTTCTCACATTCCCACAAAGTTTGCCTCAGCTTCTAGCAATTTTTCTAAACCATCTTTTACGCCGCTCATGAAAGTTTCATTTTTGACAAGCTTATCGTTAGATTTCCAAAGTTTCCAGTTAAAGCGCTACTTTGCTTGTTTTACCCCTAGTGTAAACATAACTAAACTATAATCACTAAAATACACATGCCCGACGTCGTAGTCCCAAGAGAGTGGCACAAGGCTTGCTGGAGACATATGCTCTATCGAGTCTCGCATGGCTTTGGCATTGGAAGTGCGTAAACCGGGGAAAAAAGCCAATTGAAAAGACGCTCCCCACGTCCTCCAAATTTAGTTCTTGCACCATATTATTTAGAAACAGAGCGCTTTGATCTCGAACCGCCACATTCTAGGCTGTGTCCTCAGCTGTACACACACAGTTGAAGTCCTCTAGCAAAATAACTAAACGTTGGCAATTAAAAAAACAAAAAAACATACGGTTCTTAAAAAAAAAAACACGCTGCGATCGCCTTTTCTATTTGGCGCGAATACGCAGATCACACGCCATTGTCTACCGGAGAAAGAAAAATCACAAACCACCAGGCGACCCCTTTCGCCTACAATTACTGTTCTCTCTACAATACCAATAATATTACGAAGCAAAAGAGCGCAGCCCCCAGAATAACCTACAGAATGACAAATACAAACGTTGAACCGGGCTCTAAACGGCTGTACCATTCGGTCTGTCTGCTCAACGCTTTCGAATTTTGTTTCCTGTACTGCAATGATTTAAATATCAATATCATTTTCGAGTAGGAGTCGGCTAAGTTGGTACTGCCTCCTCCGTGCTGCTAGGCCTCGCACGTTTAGCGTCGCTACGCGAAGAGCAGATTCGAAGGTGACTGCCGTCTCATCTAGACTGCAGGCTTACGCCCATAGCGTTTGGACATGTACTCAGAGTGGAGACCGCACACCCCTTCCCCGGACATAGCTTGGACGGCTTCATCGGTTGGTTGCTCTGCCTTGACCCCTTGAAGCAGCGCCGTCCTCCTCTCTGGAATTGCGTTCCGAGCCCGGTCCCTCATCCCTACGAGGGTGGCGTTGCAAGTGGCCTCCTGCTCTGTAGTATGTTGGGCTTCGGCTTAAAGCTCATCCGCCGGCTTTGAGTCGTTTTTGGTGGAGGCTCCTTGATACTGGTCTCACCGGTGTTCTTCTCCCCTCTGCTTTGTCCCCGCGAAGACGCTTTGGTGACTGCGCCTGTGATGTCCATCCCTTCTCCGGGCTCTGTCCCTGCCGGCGCATCGTCTGCCTTGTCGACGGCTTGGGACACGTTGGCACTGCTAGCAGGTGACACCTTGAGTGCAGGGCTCCGCTCTTTTTTGCTGTTACTGCTTCCATCGCCTTCAGCAAGGTCGGACAAGGTGGGCGTCGCCTCACCTAGTAGCTCGTCCGCCCCTCCTCCGGCGACTTCCTCGGCGTCAGCCGCATCCATGAGATGTTCCGACGGGTCGTTACCTCCACAGTTTTAGCGACACCGGCGTATGTCTTAACGCACTGGCCTTCGTCATGGCCGAAGCGACCGCTTGACGCACAGCGCGGCACACAACATTCTCGCCTTATATGGCCCGGGCGGCGGCATCGAAGGCAGAGTGGCGTACATGCCTGGAACCATGACGAGAGCGAGGTCTCCAGCGACGAGCAGCTGATGCGGACAGTCGTTTGCCGTGCCACCCACCTTCAGCCTGAGTGGATCTCCAGGACACCTTGTCCTGGCGTCCTTGGACACGCCACTTTTCTCGGGTGATTCCCATCACTTTGCCGTAAAGCAAAGCTGCCCGTACCTCGTCGTCGTGGATGAAGTGCAGCACCCAGTGCAGCTTGAGGCGTGTGTCCTGGTTGCACTAGTCGATCACTACACAACGACTGTCCTTGACTGTGAGGTCACCGGCAGCGAGGATCTTCTTCTTGCCCTCTTTGCTCTTAAAGGTCAAGCCCCACACATGATTGTACTGATACGCCACCAAGGCGACCACATCAGAGAGAAGCTCTTGGCGAACCAGCTCGTCACGAAAGTGGTCGAGACGATACGGCCTAAGCCCGTGCGTCTCCATGCAAACAAACAGTATGTAAAACAGTTGTACCTGATGGTACAACTGTTTGCCAGCAGAATGACTTGATATTCCTGGGTAATCGTGTCCGAGTTTCTGTTACCGCGGCCCTGCTGGGCCGCTGAAGCCACTCCACGGGAGCTCATGATGCCACGTCCTCTCGCTTGCGCGTTCAAAAATGGGAGGCCACGCAGACACGATTGCACGGCTTGAGAACAAGCGAGAATTTATATGTGTGGATATCGCGTTCCACTCTTAAAGGCAAAGTGTAAGTAAGCATCCTCCTGTAAGTTATATCGTTATGCAGAGTGGTGGGCTAAATTTCTGTTTATCTTAATATATTGCGGCTTGGATTATTGGGCCAAATACGTTCGAGGATTGCCAAGCCTTTTGAATTTGCTTAGGAGGTGATGAATGGCCACTGTGACTCCACCAGTGACGATGTCGGTTGAGTCTTTACTGTTGCCTTTTTGTAAAAACAGCACGCTTGGTGCGATGGCATAAAGTATCTAAAATTATCGAACACGCCAGATCGTTTAAGGAGTCAAAATATCCCCATTCAGCAGGTCATGTGACACTCCCGTCAAAATATCCTACGTGACTTTTAACTCGTTCTAAATATAACACTTGGGCCAACCATATACCCAGTAAAAAAGTCTTCCTGTTGAAAACATCACACGCAACCTTGGAGCGTCGGGATACAAAACTTTGGCACTGAGAAATCTGAATATGTTTTTTTGCCGATGAAGTGTCTTGTCGAATGAATCTCAGGAGTTAAAATCGTGACGACAAAGCAACCCTTCCTTGTCGGACAACATACGCTCACACTATTGGAGGTGAGAAAGTCAATCACGGGTTCTAGGCTCCTGCTTCTCGTGGGCATACGGACTTCAACAAAACGTCCACGCATTCAACGACACACCTTGGTTTGTCTTCTTCCGGCACCGTTCGAGAAAGGGACGTGGCCATTACCAATTTTTTGACGCGTTTGAGGGCAGGCGCGAAGCAAAACTTCCGTCTTTTTTTCAGTCTGCTGGTGTTGTTTTGGGACATGTTGATCTCTGAGGATTATAACGTTACCTTATTTGGCACAGGACTTATTCTTGCATGGCGCGTGAGACGCACTTGGTTCTAAAGGAACTCAGTGACTTGGGCAGTAGACCTTGACCATTCCGATTATAAGCGAGAGGCTCGAGTTGACTTAGCTCTTTTAAACATGCGATCCGGGAAGGCAGTTCTTGAAAAAGCGGACTTGCTACCATCACTCTGAGCGCGAAACAAGACACAATTTTATCGAATGCCTGGGCGACAGAACCACACACCCGCAGATGACTTGTAAATATGGGGGCACATGAAAGTTCTTGCGTACCGAGCAGCTTCCCTTGCCATGGGAACGTACACAGCAATGAGGGTTGATACCACGGTAGGGTTGGAGGCAAAGTCGCGAGGACATGGAAAAAGAGCCCTTTGTAGAGGAAATCAAACCTATTAAAATAGACACTCGGGCGAGTTGGTAAGAGTTTATAGTGAAAATTGAATACGTTCACAAATCTCTGTAACGCGAAATTAGAGCGCAGCTCTTGAGGAGGAGGGGGATGGTATGGAAGCAAGGGTATGCCCCTCCTCCTCCGTACCTTCTCCTCCTCCTCTACTTCTCGCCCCTCCTTTACTCCTCCCTCCTCTTCCTTCTTCCTCTCTCCTCCCCTCCTCCTCCGCCTCCTTCCCCTTCACATCCGTACCTTCCCCTCCTCCTACTCCTCCGCACGTGACGTCACTTTTTCTGCCAAATCTAGCGGACAAACTGAATTTATTCATAGGGGACCTGACACCAAGTCAAGTGAGGTACTTTTTCCCACTAAATTTAGTGGGGAAACTGAATTTGCGTAGGGGTCCTGTGACGTAAATTTTCCCACTAAATTTAGCAGGGAATTGAATTGCTTTTGAGGTAGCGTGACGTCAATTCTCCCGCTACATCTAGCGGAGAAACTGAATTTGTTCATAGGTTACATGACTCCAAGTCATGTGATGTCATTTTCCCTGCTAAATTTAGAGGGGAATCTGAATTGGTGTTGAGGTCACTTGACGTCAATTTTCCTTCGAAGTTTAGCGGGAAAATGAATTGCTGTTCAGGTCACGTGACGTCAATTTTCCCGCTAAATCTAGCGGAGAAGCTGCATTTGTTCATAGGTGACGTGCCACCAAGTCATGTGACGTCATTTTCTCCGCTAATGTTCGCGAGGAAACTGAATAGACCATTTGCTGTCTTACCCAAGCATCAGGGAGAATGCAGGGATTGGTGTTCCACGCGCCACACGCGCACGCCTTTCCTGTGTAAAAAGATTCGAAGTAAATAACCAAAAGAAAGCATTGACAAACGCGCGTGCAAGATGCCATTTGTTTTGGGTTTTGCTTTGGAAAAGTTACTACTGCTGAGGCCAGCACGTGCGGCGCGTGGAACACCAATCCCTGCATTCTCCGATGCTAGGGTAAGACATGTAATAGGTCTATTGGTGTTGAGGTCACGTGATCAATTTTCCCGTTAAATAATTGCTGGTAAGGTCACGTGACGTCAAGTTTCCTGCTAAATTTAGTGGAGAAACTTAACTTGTTCATAGGTGACGTGACACCTAGACGTGTAACGTCAATTTTCCCGGTAAATTGAGCGGGGAATTGAATTGCTGCTGAGGTCACGTGGCGTCAATTTTCCCCGCTATATCTAGCGGAGAAACTGAATTTGTTCATAGGGGACATAACACGTCATTTTCCTCGCTAAATTTAGCGGGGAAACTGAATTGGTGTCGAGGTCACGTGACGTCAGTGTTCACGCTAAATTTAGCGGGGAATTGAAATGCTGTTGAGGTCACGTGAAGTCAATTTTCCCGCTAAATCTAGCGGAGAAACTAAATTTCTTCATAGGTTACATAACACCAAGTCATGTGACGTCATTTTCCCCGCTAAATTTAGCGGAGAATCGATTTATTGTTGAGGTCACGTGACGTCAATTTTCCCACTAAATTTTGCGAGGTTACGCCGACGCCGACGCCGCTCAACCCGGAAGCGTGCGCCAAAATCTGCGCTCTGAAACAGCACGATGGGACGAGCACAAGGAAGACATACACAGGACTAGCGCTGACTCGCGATTGAAATATTATTACAACAGAAACACGGAAATGACGCTGCTGCTCAGGGATGCACTGCCAGGACATGAGCTTCAAACTCTTCTTGACCTCAAGTGCTAATATATATATATATATATATATATATATATAGTATATATATATATATATATATATCACTGACCCTTGCGGACAGTCATCACTGTCCGCAAGGGTCAGTGATGGCTGGCTTACGCACGTATACGTTTGTCTTTTTTTGTTATCTGGTAGTCTCAACTACTATCCCGGAACAATTGGTCCTTGTGTGGGAACAACACTGGTGTGCCGGTGAAACGTGGTTCGCACCCGCATGCCGGCCACTGCATCATTAAATGCGAATATGCGTTTTTTGTTTTTTTTTCAAAGCGCTCTGGTGTTTTTGGAGTGGAATATTCATGCATCGCCCGGTCTGGCTTGTATATGAACGCCCCGCACGAGAACAGGGTCTTGCCGACCACTCTTTTTAAGCAGGATACGAAATGCATACCATATTTTACGCTATACCCACTACGGCTCGACTGAGTTTCTTTACTTGCGCACTTGTTCACGGAAGAACATATGAGGCTTATTTTGTTGTGGGCGAAAGAACTACATTCACTCCATATCTTGATGGGACCCCTTTTAATCCGTGTAAAATGCGGTGGATATACGGAATGACCAAAGTCTTCGTTTTTGATTATCAGATAGAGAGGAATGACCAAAACCTTCATTTTGCTTATCACATCAGGGAGAATCCGCGCACGAAAGTTACAGAATATTAGTATTTAGGAGTATTTTTCCGTCCGAATCTCTTCTGAAATGTTTTGCGTCGATCAAACATACAAAGAAAAAAATGCTACGCCTCTGGAGTTTGCTGAGTACCTTAAAAGACACTTAACCTCAAGTAAAACGAACAGTTTTTAAAAGCATATGTTGTTACCAGTTATGGAGTATGTGACTGCTGTATACACGCCACGAAAAATTCAAACACAAAAAATATAAATAACGAGGCACTTCGCTTTACCTACTATCATTATAGATAAACCACAACAGTTATTAAATTGCTGCATAGAACTTTGTTTTACAAAATAGAAACACACATAAAAATAAATCGCCTGAAATTGTCCTTTTTAATTATTGATGATGCCCAAAAGTTGAGGGAAAATAAATATCTACAATTCTCGAGCTCCCGTATTTAGAAACAAACACTACAGGCCTATTTCTCCTCAAGGGTACCAGATAAACTTCGGATGTGTTGAAGTGCCCGTCTTTGTAAGGTATATAGAATGATTGGATGTTGCCTGATAGTGTTGTCAATAGCCCAAGCGCCTTAATGTTTGTAAAAAAGTCTTGCCTCAGACTTTCCGTCAGAATGTCCGACTGTGTATTATGATCATGAGTTCTTGTAACCGTACCCTCTCCCGCCCTAACCTGCCAATGACTGGAAGTACAAAATAAAATTTAAAAAAATAAACCAATATTTTTAGTTTAGCTCGCCATCGGCGTCTCTCTGTCGAACGACGCCTTTGGTGCAAGTTTATTAGTAGCATGTCATGCCTCCACAGCGCGAGCAGCGCGAGCTGCTCACGCTGTGGAGGCATAAAATGCCACTAAGGTGGAGGACCAATAAAAAGTAGCGCGAGCCGGAGTTCGGGGAAACCCGAATTCCGGCTCGCGCTGCTTTTATTGGTCCTCGGCAAAAAATGTACTCCTGGCGTTAGAAATAGTAAGCGCAAACTATCTAAACACCTCGAGCAATGACAAATTCTCAATCTTTGATTTGACAGGCTGGGATATAGCTGACGCCTGCAGAAACCGCTTGGCATTGACGGCGAGAGCGTATGCGAACGCGTAAAGAACGGTTGGGATTTTATTTTCAAAAGAGTACGCCAAGTTGTTTTGTCTGTCATTGCAGCATTATAACAGTTTCTCTCTACATTGTTCTCTGCAGAGGACCCGAAACTAAATGCAAGACGAGACTACAGTTTTCTTCTACGCTTCATCCGTGTAAGGAAATACAATGTCGCAGCAGCACTGGCGACTGTCAAGGCCTATTACAAGAACCGTGCGGCATATCTTTCAATCTACAATAATTTCCTACCTTCAAACGCAAAGCACGACGCAAGACTTATGTTTACGGTCCTTCCACATCGAGATATCCATGGACGGCGAGTCTTGTTGATGAAATTAGGTAAGAAAGTTTTCAATCTCTTTGTATAAGCGGTTTGTATAACAATCCAGACAAGCGACGTCTTTTAACTCTAATATGTCACAAACTGGCGAAAACAACAACAACACTACTACTTTGGCGTAGTTTAAACAGCGAGACCTCGATATGACGATATCGGTTCTACTTTGTAAAGAAGTAATTTAGTTAGTGCGGTACAACCACCACCTTGGTGTCTATTACGTAAATTGCACGGTAGTGATCCGCGTAAGGGGAATCACTAGTGTATCACGTAAAGTGAATTACTACGTAAATCACGCAGCAGTGACTCACGACAATGCTTGTGAACAAAAAATTGCCAGGGGTGCGGGGATTAAGCCAGAGTACCGAAGTTCTAGAGTACTTGCGTTCGCTCCATCGGCCCCGAGCTGCGTTACCCACATTCAGCCTTCGGTCGACCGAACGTTCGCGAATCAAGGTAATATCTGGGATGAAACTTTGTTTGGAGAGGACCGGAATTTTAGTGTGTTCTGAATCTTCCTCGTGTTTCTTTGGAGCCAAGAGGAGATTGATGCTTATGCCGTAAATCGATTCGCTTAAGAGATAAAATCTATTTCTTATTATTTGGTGAATAGTTCTTAGCGTCTAGTCTACATTACAGGTTCCTGGATTCCAAGCCTCGTTAGTCACTGCGAAGCTCAGCAGGCATATTTTCTGCTTCTGGAGTATCTGTCCGCGGACCCCTCGTCACAGACCGTTGGCATCTCCGTGGTCATGGATTTCAAAGGGCTGAGCATGGCGAAACTTCTGTCGCTGAACATTGGTCTGTTCAAGCAATGTGTGGAATTTACGCTGGTGAGCTCCAAGTTTTTATTCTTTGAATATTAACCGTTTAATGTGCATTAACCAAAGTTGATTAACCAAGGTTTGTAAAGCTCTGGTAGCAGACAGTGCTCACATTTGTGGAGTTCATTTTTTTGAGATATTTTCAATATTTAGCCGAAGCAAGACAAAAATAAGTAGATTTTAAGTTTTACTAAATCAAAAGAATGCACAGTAATTAGTAGGTTTGATATTTAATGATTAGCGACATGCCCCTTCTACGCGCCATTGGATATTCGTTGAGTATGTCGAGGACAGTGAGGTGTTTCTGGCCGTTCATGTATGGTATGCAGTCAGGACCGGTCACATTTTACAACTTCAACAAATGTACTGCCTATTGTGTAATGGGGACCAGTAGGTACCAACGTTTACAATTAGTGTGAGAAATGTCAAAGTCATTGTGTGCGAATTACTTGAAATGACAAAACTATCGATGAATCGAGGATCGATACAGGATATTCTCTCAAAACGAAGTCATAGTTTCGTCCCGTTCTCGATATTTCATCCTATCAAGTAATTATTTCATGATCAGCACGCTCTTATCTGATTATTACTATCGATAGTGTTATGATAGTTCGTCCTTTCGATAGTCTCGAGGTTTTGATGCTAAAACTATCGATAGTACCTTTACCAGCTCGTTTTGCGCTTTCGACTTTTATGTACTGTCGATAGTTGTCTTGGAATGGCGCGACTATCGATAGTACTATCGGTGGCGGCGTTCAATTGCAGACTTCGTATTAGTACTATCGATACGTTTTCTCGATAGTCGGCTATCGAAGTACCTATCGGTGAAAAGTTCATTCGATAGTCGACTATCGCACATTTCATGATAGTTGTCCCCGATAGTCGACTATGCGTATAATTGTTCGTGACATCATCGAGAGTTGTAATACTATCGGCAGTCCGATTCTCTAGTCGACTATCGATACTATCGATAGCACTATAGATAGTTTCGTACTCACTAGAGCGAACACAAGTTGCCGCACCGCTCGTTCTCGCCTCACAGATAGCGCCTAGAGTGTCACCCAGAGACGCCACGTCTTCGGCATCGATCCGAAAGCTGATACCAAAGTTGGGAGCGCTTTGGTTAGCTGGTATCCCATTTGAAGAAAATAGAGCGCGACGGAGTTTAGAACGCAGGGAGCGCTACGGCAAACTACTAGTGCCGCAAAACTATCGGCAGTAAATCGGCGCCATTGTTACTATCGATAGTTTTTCAGATAGTCGACTATCGATAGTACTATCGATAGGTTATCGATGAGTCGAACTATCGACTGGTCGACTATCGAGAGTCTTTCGGTAGACGACTATCGATAGCGACTATCAATAGTTTATTCGATAGTCGACTATCGATAGTATACCTCGTCTAGTTTTCGATAGTCGACTATCGATAGTATACTATCGCTAGTTTCGATAGTCGACTATCGATAGTACTATCGATAGTCTTTCGATAGTCGACTATCGATAGTATCTATCGACAGTTCTTCGATAGTCGACTATCGATAGTACTATCGATAGTTTCATTGACATCGATAGTCAGATCGTCTGGCGATTATCGATACTATCGATAGCACTATCGACGGTTGTGATGTACTAGTGTGAACCCCTCTCCCTAACCTTTTGTGGGTACTATGAACTTGGTTTGTGGGTACTATGACTCCGCAGAGCAAATAATGGCAACAGTGGGCCTCGGTAGGCATTCTAGCGCGTGAGTCAAATGGGTCCTTGGCCCTATTGAAGCAACAGCATACATCGGTTTCTTAACATTTTCGAGTTAAGATATTGTATATAGATGTGGCCGTAGATGGTGCCTTCTGTATATCGAGATTTCAAAGAATGAACTTACCCGAGAATAGAGTCAAAAGTTAGGAGCATCGAATCACTACATACGGCGGTCGTCTGCATATGAAAGACGTCTCGCTGACGCAACGGACGAGGATAAGTGCTGACTGTTAACGTATAGCCGAAATATTCCGACAAACAATCTTTCTTGTTTGCTTTGTGTCTTTAAGTGTGTTTCATTAGTAAAAATTAACGCAATAAAGCGCCACACTAAAAAAATTCCTGCACCACATTTGACTGAAAGAAAAAAAGACTGCCTGTTATTGGATATCAGCGTCTACACTCGCTCGTATACCTGTCTCTATCTTTCGGGCGCTGAGTTAATCAAACGCCATTTGATCGTAGAAGGACGCCATAGGTAGCAAAATCGAGTTCTTAATTTTGTATATTATTTGCCTGGGTAAATTCATTCTTCAAAAATTTCGAAGCACGAAATTAACTATGTCTTGGCCACCGTTGTACAAAGTAGAACGCAGATGCGTTGAGAAACCGATCTATATGGTCTCTTCAGAGGTCCAACAGTCCACTTCACTCGCGTTTCCCTCAAACGCATCGGTTGCTAGCCGCGATAGCAATTTTAAGCTGCCATCGCGCTACTAAAACAACGTAAAAAAACAGCCTTCAGACACCGAGAGCTTTAGAAACGTTTTTGCCCACTCGATACTGGTACGATGGGCCCAGCGGTACGAACTGCGCATGTGCGAGTCTTCTGCGGTAGCGCGTGCGCAGTTCGTACCGGAAGGCTTATAGTACCTTATCGAATGTGCAAAAACGGTTCAGAACTCGCTATGCACTATAATGTCTTGTACGCGGTACTGACTGTGCGATGGCCCAGCGGAAGAACTCGCATGTGCGAGCTGGGTAGCGCGTCGCAGTTCGTGCCGGAAGCCTTATTGCCCATCTGTCGAAGTTCTCAAACACTGTTCTTGCATGATGCGTAACAACGACTGCTGTACGTGGAGTTGTCGAAATGCGCATGTGCGATCTTCTGCGTAGCACTGCGATAGGAGTTATCGTACCCTATCGAATGTGCGAAAACGGTTCTCTGAAACTCACTAATGTCATTTCTGTATGATGTGTGAACAGCGGGACTGCTGTACGATGGGCCCAGCGGTACGAACTGCGCATGTGCGAGTCTTCTGCGGTAGTGCGTGCGCAGTTCGTACCGGAAGGCTTATTGTACCCTATCGAATGTGCAAAAACGGTTCTCTAATACTCACTAATGTATTTTGTATGATGTGTGAACAGCGGGACTGCTGTACGATGGGCCCAGCGGTACGAACTGCGCATGTGCGAGTCTTCTGCGGTAGCGCGTGCGCAGTTCATACCGGAAGGCTTATTGTACCCTATCGGTGTGCAAAACGGTTCTCTTAAAACCACTAATGTCTTTTGTATGATGTTTGAACAGCGGGACTGCTGTACGATGGGCCCAGCGGTACGAACTGCTCATGTGCGATCTTCTGCGGTAGCGCGTACGAGTTCGTACCGGAAGGCATAGTGCGCAGTTCGTACCGGAAGGCTTATAGTACTATAGCCTTTACCGGTACAAACTGCGCACGCAGGAGCACCGCAGGAGAGTTGCACATGGGCGCTCTACCGTTCAGCTATCGTATAGTATCACACTATCAGACGTACAAAAGACATTAGTGAGTTTGTCAGAGAACCGTTTTGGCACATCTCGATGAGGGTTGTTACCCTATCGAATGTGCAAGCCCCCCCCCCCCCCCTAGGTTTCAGGGTTACTGCAGATGTCATACACCACTTCGTCTGCGTTCTTTTTTTACCTTCTTCGTTTTATTTATACTTTGTTTTGACTTATTTTCCAAATCTTGCAGAAATGTATGCCATTCCGGCTGAAAGCGATCCATGCTGTGAATCAGTCGTACCTGCTATGACATCTTGATGGCAATTGTCTCGGCATCTGATCAGCAGGAAGTGTCGCCGAAAGGGTGAGTCCTACAAGTAGTAAGATATGTGCATGCAAAAAACAAAACAAAACAAATTAGGAACGTTGAATTGTCTTAACTGTGCTTATACCTTGCAGCAAACCTAGCAGGGAATTCATGTGAGCTACAAACTACTCGCAAGAAGTACTGGTTAACTATATTTTAACTTCAAAGTAAACAATAGAACCATTCCACCCCCACCCCCCTAGGAAATAAAAAAAGAAAGAAAACACAGACAAACACAACCACTAACTATTTTTCGCTTCAGTTCGCCCTCCAGTGCTCATTTCCGGGCATAACGAAGCACTGATTGTTAGTGAGCCAAGATTTAAGAGAGCTGCTAACTCAAACCACGAAGGGCGTTTGTAATGACATGACGGACGCCCCTTGTGGAGACTGGCTGCGAGTGGGCGCATATAAGTTGTCAACGTGGTGAGGAGGGGAGCGGCTGAAGAAACAGAAATGCTCGAAGACAATCAACGCCTTCAGGTCCCTTCGCAGCTTGTATGGCAAACGCAACCCATAAACCCAGCGGCGGTCCCAGACATCGGTTTTAGGGGGGCGGGAAATTGCCAAGCTTAAATAACAAAAAAAGAGACATCACACGCAACCCTGAAAACACGAGCACAATGGCGTAACAGTGGCGCCATCTAGGTACTCGTGTACAGAACTAGCGAAAAATTTAAATACTACAGTTGGCAGCTGACGGCCAAGGGTCTATTTACACCATATTCATTTTGGCGAAATTAGATTTCAGAGAGCACACACGCTCCAGTGAGTCTGCTCTTTTTAAAGGGGTTCTCTCTTCCTACGTCCCTTATGTGAAGACATCGTCCGAGCTCACAGATCCTCCAATCAAGACCGACCGTGCTCTCTTTTGCTTTGGCTGTCGAATAAAAAAAAATTACAAAAAGCGATCGATTGGGGGGGGGGCGGTCGCCTCTCTTCGCCCCCCCCCCCCCCCCTTAGGGACCGCCACTGCATAAACCACAGGTAAACCCGATCGGGCAGTTGCAAACACTCTAAGATCTAGACACACTATTAGTAGTCAGACGCCAGGCAGCCTCCTAATTGTTAGGGGAGTTGATTGCAGGCAACTTCTTTCCTCCAACCAACTCGTTAGTTGGTTAGAATGAATTTTTGGCATCATTTAAAGCAGATGTGACACATATAGAAAGGAACGTTTTTCTTTCCTCCACTTACACTAACTTACTGGCACTAGTGAAAGCCAACTATACTTTCAGGCGCACCGCCACTGACCATGAAATCCCTTTGTCGCAACGGAATTTCGAAAGATAGAAACGCAGGCTTTTTCATTTCAACCTCTCCCTAAAACAAAAAAAAAAAATGTATGACAAAGTTGTGGGGATTGCCTCTTTCGGCATCGTCAACAATGCCATCCCTAGAAATTTGGCCGTCAAAGTTTTGTGATTCCCGGTCGCTATGACAGTATTTAAATGCGGCTCATTTACAGTGGCCACGAGCAGTGCGGGAACATTCAATTTGAGATAGTGACCATCACTGCATTTGGATGGTGGCTTGTCGCGGCCAATTGCTGCCATCACGAGAATAACCAAACCTTGACAATTATTTTCAAGTCACCACGTGTACGATGCTTTGCAAACCCCACCGTGTGGTTGGGATAAACATTGGCGGCATATGATGGGTTCCAGATTACGTGTGGCGCTTGTTCACGCTGCGAGTTGAAGGGGTGTACGCAGATCGGATCCGTGCAATTTGTTTTCTCCTGCAAATCCACTTACCTAAAAAATAAAAAAATATTCGTGTTCTATGGGTTATGAATGTCAAGGAATAACTGTAACCGATATTTACTCAAAGTAAAATCCGCTCCTTCAAACAAAAACACAACAAAAACATGCTTAATACTGTTTTGTACGAATCGTTTCGCATGGCCTATGCGTAATTTATTATTGAATGATGAAGTGTCCAGTCTGAAAGGGAGAAAGCACGAGCGGAGGTTTAGTTACCAGTAATTACAATTAAAAGAAAACATTAGAAAATGAAAACAGGCAATGAAACAACCTTCGTGGTACAGAGAGGCAGGAATCTGTTTATGTGGCCATGGCTCTGTCATATACTGCTGACATCGCGCATAGCACGCAAAACTAGCGAAATCAAAAACATTTCACCGTAAGCAAAAAATATAAAAAAGGGAGAAAAAACTTGCTGGACAACATAAAGTGGTTGAATAAATTCATTTTGTAATTTTTTTTTGGTTTGAGCAGGCAGGTTCCTTACCTATCTCGTCAAACTTGGCATTTGGGTGCATATTTTGTGTGCTACTGAAATTGTCTCACTGCCTACAATAACTAAAGGTAAAATGTCATTGTATTCGCAGGTATCTGTGTTTCCTGTGATAGAGCGTTCCAGTTGTTTTTTGTTTCACGAAATAAACGTCGATTAAGACACCGAAACACAAAAGGTGTAAAGTAAAATGTGTTGATAGATAGAGTCTACTAAATCGTCACCAAAGCAAACACCCACACCCACACACACACGCACACGCGCGCGCACACACACACACATTTACACACAAAGAAAGATAGCAATTTGCCCTCTCGGCTCTCTCTCCAAAAAAAAATGCCAGTTTTTTTTTCTGCGGTTTTAGAGGTTTAGATGGAATCAATATATTATTTCGAGAAAGAATGTTCTCAAGACTAGTATAGTAGATGTTTAATGAATACTAACAACGTCGATACCCCAATGGCATCGCTTTGCCTTAGCTGAATAGCCTTTCCCGATCAATGCAAGTGACTAAAAGTCACTTTTACTTTTAAATAGCGTGAAATCTCACGTGAAATTATAGGGGAAATTTCAATCAATACAATAAGACAAATTTCACACAATTTGACTTGTACTTGGTGACCGCCTGTACAATTAATACACTTTTTCGCATTGCAAATGCAAACGAATGCGTGTCTTATATACACCATATGCACGATAAATATATGGACTATGACACGTAGTGGTCGCTATATCAATTGTACATTGATATTTGCTATGTCGAGGAAAAGGAAGTTTATTTTCTTTATGAGAGAAAGAAATGCATTTCTTAGGATATAATGGTATCATCTGCAGCAAGCGAAGAAGGTTTGACATTCGGAACGGTGGCACCGGCTTTATTTTAGGTCAAACCGTCAAAGCAAGGGTTGAATTTCCTAGCCCGTTCTCGAATCGACGTAATGAGACCGTTCTGACCACAACTTGCGATATGGATTTTGTTATAATTTTACAGATTTGAGAAAACAAATTTTAATTGCAGAGTTTTATTTTCATGAACATGCTGCACGCTAAAACATTTTACACCGTAAGAGCGTTTCTATAACATCCTTAGACTGTTACCCCTGGGAAAACCTGATATTCACCCCTACGGGTGAAAACGTTTTGAGTGCGTGTTGCATGAATGCTACAATGGAGTCGACTTGGAGCCTCTAGGTGTCGCAAATGCTGACCAGACGGACTATTGAGCGGATTTTCGCAGTTGTGAAGTATTCAAACCAGGTGTCCGACTACTACGTAAACACGGAATCAAAAACACATGGTTGGTCTACTCTAAGAAAGAACGTGGTCAGGAAGGAATACACGACGTTTCGGGTGGGCGCCCTTCTTCAAGTGATAGACGCGAAAACGGCAAGGAACAGGTAAGGGTCGTACACGTCACAATAATGGAAGTAGGTACATTGGCCGAGAGGGAAGGGAAGGCGAAACCGTTAGAGGACAAAGTACAACTTCTTCGCTTGTCTTTTTTTTTTATTTTTTTTCTTCTTATTTACTGCATTAGATGACAAGCGAAGAAGTTGTACCCCGTCTTCTAACGGTTTCACCTTCCCTTCCCTCTCGGTCAATCTCCCTACTCCCATTTTTGTGACGTGTACGACCCTTACTTTTTCCTTGCCGTTTTTCGCGTCTATCACTTGGAGAAGGGCGTCCGACCGAAACGTCGTGTATTTCTTCCAGTCCACGTTCTTTTTTGGAGTGGCACAAGCATATATTTGCGATTTCGTGTCTAAGCTCATTGTGTTCTGCAGCGCCCCATTCTCTTGAATACATCCTGCGTAAATCGCAATGCACATTTATAAAATAATTAAAAGAAAGGTCGTGGATTTGTAAATCTTTGATTACTTCAACATAGAGCGTATTACAGACGCTATAATGCTCGCACTTTTCAGCTTATTAAAATCGTGCCATTGGTGGTCACCGGTTATTTTAGAATGACATGAGCTGTGAACCATGGGAAAGGGTGGAGTACCGAAGCCATAAATGTGACACTTCACTGAGATAACGCTGATTTAGCACTGATGCTTGTCTTGCCATCCATAACATCATGCGAGTCTTCTGGCTGGTGGTAAATCATTTCTTTTACGCAGATCCACCTTCACGGAACAAACTTTGAAGGACTGCACCAGGAACTGCCCGCCGATACATTACCGGAAGAGTACGGAGGCAGCGGACCCGCCTTAGACTTCGACGCCTTTTGGAGCCTCGTGGATGCTCAGGAGCCGTCCTTCGTTGAAAACAATGGCTACGGATATCTCAAAACAGAGAAAAAAGGAGCGAAACTTGTGAAAGGAGCAACATAGAAAATTACCGTCCTCAGTGCTCCTCGATCCTGTCACGCATGTTCGCAACAAACGCGAACACCAACGAGAGAGAGACTGCGGTAAAGCAATACAGGAAACCGTTTAAACCGACGATATGTTTTGTAGGAATCTTTGTGTTTATGAAGTTAATTTCGAGTTGACACGATACAATCGCCTTTTTTATTAGTCTATTGGTGAGCGCACATGTTCTCGTTAAAAGGGGGGGTTCAAGTCACCAGGCTCGATCTAAAATGGACCGTAAAAATTAACACCTGCACGTAGCCATCTAAACTTTTCGTCAAATGTGTATTTCACAGGTCGGTTTTTTCTTGCAAAATTACAAAGCGTTGTTCTCTTTCTGTAAAAAGTAAGGCCAAGAAACTTTCCAGGGTCTACGGCGGCCAGCGATGCAGACGACAGGGGTTCGGTAGCGGTGTGTGTTTGTCGTTAGTATTGATAGATGGCATCGGCAGCAGCGTCTGAAGGCGCAGCTACAGTGTCTTAAAGGGGGTAGTGTAACGAACGAAACCGGAGAAGCGGCACAGCGTTTGAAGACGGCCGCGGGTGGCGCTGACGCTTGCAGCACCGTCGTTCCGGCTATGGCTCCGGCTTGGCCGCTTGGCCAGCTTGGCTCCGGCCAGCTCCGGCCGATTCGCAGCTGTCGACTACACCGTCGTCTGCTAGTTTCACATTTTATTCAACTACGAACAAAAATCATGTCGTTGGAAGTTCACTGGAAACAAATAATTGTTTTTGAGGTATTTATATTAGTTCTGAAGCGCGTTAGGCTGCCTCTATCTGCCGGCCGATGGAGGCACCCTAACGGAGCTGCGGATCGAAGCGCCTCTACACCGTGTTCCAAAGAGCGGTCGTTCACGGCGCATGGTGGAGAATACGCGGTAACTACACTACCTCCTTTAAGCCACTGTAGTGCAGCCGACCAGCGAAAGATAGCAGACGACACGCAGACGAAATCCGTTGGCAGCGAAAGCACCGCCGTTATACAGACGCAATTTTTTATTTTAAGTTTTGCTTTTATTGTCGGCATTTATGTTTTAACCGAAGGTACATTTCAAAAAGATTATGTTCATTTTAATAAACCACGGTGGTCGCGAGCCGTCGCGATAAGGAGGTATAGCGCCATCTATCAATACGAACGCCAAACACAACCCGCTACTGGACCCCTGTCGTCTGCGTCGGTGCCCGCCTTAGACCCTGGCAAGTTTCTTGGCCTTATTTTTTACAGAAAGGGAGCTACGCTTTGTAATTTTACAAGACAAAGCCGACCTGTGAATTACACCTTTGACGAAAACTCTAAATTGCTACGTGCAGGCGTCGATTTTTACGGTCCATTTTAGATCGAGCCTGGTGACTTGAACCAACCTATATATATATATATATATATATATATATATATATATATATATATATATATATATATATATATATATATATATATATATATATACATTATTTCAGCCATTATCGTATATTTTGCGACGATATGGCACGATGTCGACGATATCTAGTGTAGGTATTCACTCTTCTATTATACTAAAAGTGGTATATTTCTCCGCTTGGCGTGAACATGCGCGTCTGGCTTGAAATATTTTTGGCCGCTTCAAAGAAAGCTCAAACGCTGACCCTCATCAGGCATGTGGTCTTTGTCACCCCACTACAAGATCTCAAGGCAAACTTGCGAAATAGGGAAGTCAGAACACATAGAAAAAAGGGTTACGGCCTTTTCAAGCATACACCCTAGCGCTACCCCAGCGTTGTTGAGTCAGCGCTGAAAATAGCGCTGACCTTGCTGATGCAACGCTGACTCCTTTTCATATTATTGACACAGCGCTGATACATCTAGAGCAATATCAGTGCTACCTTATTTTCAAGTCAGCGCAGCGTCCAGTTGCTGTTACTATATTTCCTTCCACACACCGACAACTTCAAGATCAATATTTTTGCAGTCTCAAAAACCTAAAACAAAAATGACCGCATCTCCACGTGGTGAATGATGTTGATTGGGGCGAAGCTCTGGTGGTGCTGATGATACTGATTTTATTGTTCATAAGTAGTGCTGATGGTGCGGATTTTTTTATTGCTTATAGGTAGTGCTGAGTTCAGGGTTGCGTTTCGACTTCATTATTGCTGCTTTATGGTCGGTGAAATGCAGAGCCAGTGGTTCTTCTAGCGGATCAGCTTGGATCCGCTAGAAGCCGTGGGAACGCATCTGCACCGCTTAAGTCAACGGTCCATGTCAGAAAAAGGAGTGTGTGGTATGTAACGTGGTTATATACGCATATGAGCATTTGAACGCAGCGCCCTCTCGTCTATAAACGTTGAGCCAATGCATGCAAAGTTTAACGCGATTATATACGCATTTGACCGCAGCGCCCTCTCCTGTATAGACGTTGAGCGGCTACATGCAACGTTTCATCCATGACAGAAACCCCAGCTCTTGAGTTACTACCACATCTCAGAGCCCCCTACTCGTCCCGCAGTCGGGGCTGAGTGGTTAAGGCGATGGACTAGAAATCCATTGGGGTCTCCCCGCACAGGTTCGAAGCCTGTCGACTGCGCAAACATTTTTTTTTCTTTTATGTGAGCACGGACGCAGTCCGGACGGACGGACGTACGGACAAGGCTAGACCCTAGGAACTTCGCCCCTAAAACACGTGGCTAAAAAAAAAAAGAGTCCCTCGCGGAAAAAAAAAAAAGGGCAAACGTTTGGCACGTCAAAGACCCAGTCAAAGTTTGCGTCCTCCTCCCCAATTTGAGCTCCTCCTTCTTTTTTTCTGTGGGTGACGTAATCGGCGAAGGCACCTTTCGAAAACGTTAAAAAAAACCTTGAAAAAAAGTTTTTTTTTTAACAGTTTGGTTGGGACACGCGTGTCCAAAAATTTATTTTACGGGAAAAAGAAATTTTTGAGAACAATATTGACGGCGCGAGATTTATTTTGGATTACGAGCGCGAAGTCCATGACGTCACGAAATGGTAATATTATTGTCATCTATAAAATACCTTCTTTTTGTAGTGTTATTATTAATGCATACAAATATTAAAAATGTTCCACATTTGTTTGTAGTTTTGCCCCAAGGACACCTTAAGAGCCCACCAATACAATAGCTTGGATCATGCTGTGCAAGCCTTATTTCGGGTTGGACAATCCTGACTTTGTATCGCGTTTTTGGTTAATATTTATTGATTTGTTATATACTATATATTTAATTACTTGTTTGGCAGAATGCACCCGCGCAAAAGTAGTTGCATAAACCAAGGCACTAAAGTTTGGCTCTTCACGCTCTTTGGTGTAGGGCCTTTGCACCAGGCACGTATCCAGGGGGAGGCCCATGGGGCCCGGGCCCCCAAAATCTTCCATTTTGCTGGGACCTCCTCTCCCCCTCCCCGCCATACAGCATTTTGCCATTGGCGCCCCCCCCCCCCCCCCGAAACAAAATCCTGGCTACGTGCCTGCTTTGCACTATTGCACAAGACCACGATAGAACTAAATACAACGTTGCATCTGGCTCGAAATCTCCGGCAGAATTCATGTCGGCGCCATTAGTCTGGTTCGTCATATTTTAGCTAGATTTTAGCTAGATAGAACTCTATCTAGATTACTTGTTTCCTCAAACAAAGTATTGTCGATAAACATACTATTACGGCACGGAGTGACCATTTTACAACGACACAACATTTCACACGTTTATCATCTCTCCAACCAATGAGATCCGAGTAACGGTGCTTAGCTAGCTAAGCATATTTCGTTATGAGCGGGGCCTAAACCAAAGCTACCCCCCCCCCCAAATCAGTCCAACGTCTTAAATATTGAAGACAAAATGTTTCTTTTTAGGCACTTTAAATTTCGTTTTATATCAGTGTCACTTTAACCTAAGCTAAGCTAACTTAGGCTAAATTAAGCTATGTTAAGCTAAGTTAAGCTGAACCAAGCTAAGGGATGTTAAGCTAAGTTAATGTTATGAGGAAATGCCGGACTTTCTATTGTTGCATTATAGATGCAGCTTGTGCGTTAAAGCACGCCGATGGCACCCCTGCTGCATTTTTCCTTCCTGCGCTGGCGTTGTGCTCTGCCAGATCATACTGTCTTCGACTATACACCTAAATAAGGTCATTAAAAAAAGGGATCACATTTATCAATGAGGTGATGCGATTTCTCAGTTGAGATTTCGTATGAATGTGGAAATCAAAGCGCTACGATGATTTACAGGGTCTTCTTTGAGGTGGATGCCTTATAAACGGACCAGAAATATACGAAAATATTTGATTTAATCAACCGTCATAATTGCTCGATTTTAAAGGACGCTTTTGTCACAAGAGATGCAGTAGACATTTTAAGTTATCCCAGTAGACATGTTCTTATAGTCCAATAGAATCAAAGCATTGCACTGAGTAACTCCAGTATCCGACGGCTACAAATATTTTGTAGAGTGAGGGCCTTACTTATGTAGTGACTCTTGTAGCCTCTGAAGTCCACGAGAGTAATCTCTGACGTCACCTCTGAAAATAAAACAAATAAGAAAATTTCGGTGATAAATAAATTGTTTCATTTCGTCGTTAAGAGAAAGTATACGGTTATCTCAAGACATGGAAATGTCTCACGAAATATTGCGTTCGACATTTAAGCCCACGTATTCGGAAACCATAGTATATATGGCTAGATTATAACGTGTAAACGTTATATGTAAAATATTTACAGAAAGCACGGTGTCTTCCTCAACACTCTTTAAGATTTTGTATTTTCCCGGATTTCGTTTACAATGATATTTGTGTGAAGAAGAGGTTCCGTGAGACGTAACACAGATTTGGGAGAAGAAAAGTGGCAGGTGGTTCGATCTTAAGAGATGCGTTTTTTAATTAAGGTGCTGGATGTTTGGGAGAAGTAAAAAGCGTGTTTTTTTTTTTTTCGCCAGAAACGATAAGGAAATATGCTTCACGAAAAGTTCAGTTAGTACCCAATCTAGTGATTGAGATATATGCCAAAGGTTCAGGACCTTGAAACGTAATGATTAAAAGTTATACACAATTTTTGAAAATATTTATTAAAAAATACCGGCCAACAGGCTTTGCAAATACATAAGGATGAATAGCCTCCACCTATGACACCCCAAGTCCCGTCATTCTCGAATGAATACTTGTGACAGAAACGCTACAAGCCTCGATAAAAGAAATAAACCTGTGTGTCAATCAAGATGACCTGCACACATTTGCGAGTAAAATTATGTTGAAAGTATATTACGAGGTACAAATTTCAGTTTTTGGGATCAATACAAGACGTCTCTTTTGGTTCTTGACGGAGCAACTAATCTGTTCCTGCAGGTTGTTTGCTAGATATGAGCAGACGTCAGCCTTACGGGACAGGTGAGCACGTCTGGCGTGACTGATTAATTACGCCCGTCCTTGTTTTATGAGTTGGTATTTTTTTCGTTCGTGCCATGTTCGCGTTACTTATTCTTTTTCAAACATGAATGGCTCTTCACTGGCCGGTATTACATCGTTCTTTGCCATAGGTGTAGTTAATACTGGCTGGAATTTGAGTTTTAACCGCATAACCGATGGATTTCTTTCAGTTTAATTCTTACATATGTACGTTAAGAAAAAAAATAAATGAACAGTTTTATTTAGGAAATGCATCAGTTTTATCGAAACGTTTTAAAGACGTGGGTATATGACTTGAGAAGTAAAAACAATAAAAAATGGTGGTTCAATTCTGGAGCCACCTATCAGTTACGCTGCTGACTGTACACTAAAAAAAGAGGATATACCCAGGATGTCAGGAGCTGACCAACAAATAACCGAAGACGAGACGGGATTTATGGCAATGCGTTCCGGCGAATTTCAACTCTAAAACACTACAGTTCGTCTCTATGACCGTATTTTTGCCAAACTTTTCGAGACATTGCATCGTTGAGCTGATAAATTTTATAACTCCATCTTCCTCGGTCTTCGAAAATGTTATCCCCATTACCTGTGGCGGCGAAGGTTACGGTGTCTGAGTCAGTGTGGTGGGTCAGTTCAGCCGTGTCCCTGGGATAGCATAGAACGGGAAGATACAAGAGATCAGTTTTAACAGAGTTCCGGTGTCAGCTGTTATTCCCAGCATGGGAATCAACTGCAATTGTGAAAAAAGTTAAAAAAGTGTTATAATACACACACAAAAAATTAGGTAAGTAAAAGACACAAAAAACAGCAAAAAACAACAACAACAACAACAACAACAATATGTTTTAACATGAAGCAATCTACCTGATAATGTGAAACGAAAAAGGCGATAGTTTGGTGCGCCTTACGGCTCGATGAACAGATGAAACAGACAATGCAGAAAAAGTGCATACGAACCGCCGAAAAGCTCTCTAGCTTATCCCCGACATCACATTTATTTACCACCACCGTTCGACCGTCCAGATAAGACGCGAGCGCCGGCTACCATGCGCGAGCAGGTCAGTTTCCTGAGCGATAACATCATGATGACACTACATCTGTCTTTAAAAAAACAAAAAACAAAAAACGGATCCACAAGAAAATGCATCAACAACAGAAAATAGCATCGACCAATGTATACACATACCATATAACCATACATCATATCATTGAGGCTTTTCCACGGTTCGACACGAACGTGTCACGTGCTATCGCGGTCACTCTTAGCTATTCGCGTCTCCAGCTCGTTGCTCGACCTCCAGCGGCGGAAACGCCAAGCGCTCTAGTGAGGAGGTACTGGTTTTCCTGCTTAGGGGCACAGCGGAACTGCTCGTGATCATGGCTCGCAAAATGTAATTTCTGAATGGAAACAACACTCTTCACTGTCCCAGTGTAGTGCTGCAGCCGGTATGGGATTGTACTTTATTAGAGAATGTTAGTATTGCGTATAGAAGCTAACGCAAGCGTTGTGCGTTTGCGTAGAGTTTCGTGCTCCACGCTACGCATGCGCATCGTTGCCATGCTCCAATCCAAGACCGCAATTCTGGGCTCCGCCCACACGCAGTCTGGAACACGCGACACTAACGCAAACACAGTGATTGCGTTCGCTCGTATACGCAGTACTAAAACTCACTACTGTTCACCGGTTTCCTGTGCCAACGCAACGTGCTGCAGTGAGCAGACCTGCAAGCGGGTAGACGTTTCCTTCGAACTGGAAAGGCTGAGATGGGCGAAACGACAGCGCGTAAAAATAATAAAAAGAAACTAAATGCGCTGAGGAAATTAGTAATAAAATAAACAACGTTTCCTTTTTTTCGTGTTTTTTTTTGTTGGTTTATTTGGTTCGTTTCTATTGGCGGCGACCTTGGAAGTTTTGCCGATTGTCAAAAGTGGCGACTTGGAGAGCACCATGTGCTTTACCCACAATTATTGTCGTTTCACGTGGATTTCTAAGTATTAGCTAGAATGTATTTATTGAATTTAGACTATGTTTATTTAATAACTTGTTAATTAAAAATGCTGCAATTGCCAATTGGCTTCAGTCATGGTAACTTGCACACTTTTGATTGCCATACTATTTTGAGTGTTTGAAATTCGATGATGAGCAACAAATTACATTAGAGCACGGAAAACTACGTATTAAAATATCCTAATTGTAATATAATTATTAATACAAATTGCGGCAATATAGACCCCCAATAAATGCCGCGATCTCAGAAATACGCCACTTAACCATAGCAGTCTTTCCAGAAATGTATAATTTTGTTTTCTTTTAGCCTATGAAAAACACTGATATCATTACCAAGATAGACGAACAGTCAAACACTGGATGTAATATAAAGTCCTATGCGTCACGCGTTGATTTCGAAAACACACACACTTCTGCTGTCTGACTCGGAATCGGTCTTGGGGATTTTTGTAGTGAGAACAGCGTTTCTTAATTTATACTTTTTGTGAATATATTCTTAACTCATCACCTGTGGCGATATTTTGAAAAATTTGAATTGATTTTGTTATTCTTGTGCTGGGAATAATGTTAAGGCAATTATCATCAAAATACCCAGAAACCCATAAAAGGCTCGCACTTCATTATTTCACACGAAAATTGCCTGAGCGAGAAAAGGCAGCTTGAACACACAACTATCAGCACCGATTTTTTGATCAAATATAATATTCTATGTTACCTCTAAGGTGTATAAAAGACCCTATCCTTAGAGGGACATTGAACTCTCCAAAAATATTTGGAAGTGTCTGGATCAGACACGTATGTCACAATATAAAGTTTCCGCAAACAATCTCTTTAGATAAATAATCACGCTGTGACATGCATCTTGAACATATTAACACACTACAGCGCACTATTGCAAATATACACTCACTCCTTACACACAAAAAGAAAGAATTCAAAATTACCGCCTATAACGAGAAATTAAATCCAAAATAGAGGTTAGTTTTCGGTTTCGTTCCAGAAACGTGCCTCCTGGCGTAAGTATTACGCTAAACACCGTTTCTGTTTTCAGGATAAAGAGGTGACCTGCGCTTATAACAGCCTAGCTAGACTCATATAAGCGGGAATAATTTGTACCGCCCAGTGAAGCAAGCACACTAGACAGGCTCAGCTACTGGTATACCGGAACGCATCTCCAACCCTCACTATAACTGCCATTTCGAAAACCGAGTGGCGCCACCTATAGTGAATTGGAGTCGCGAATAACACGGAAGCCGTGGCCGCTCTTGTACCCCCAGCTGCCACATAGCAGATGCAACTCTGAAATGCCGCGCCTCTCTCCTTGTCTGCAAGGCGAAAAGCAGACGCTGCCCCACAGCACTTGCCGATGTTTGCTTCAGAGGCTTTTGTGGGTGCCCTTCTCGGTATGGAGATTTGCTGACATGGAAACGAGTAAGCCAGACAACCAACGAAGGGGACATACCTAGCTAATCATAGTTATCACGGCATTTCTGACACAAGAAAAAACCATGAGCAGGCGTCTGTCCGATTAATAAAAGTAATCTACCGAGATATGTGAACAATCATCGGAAACGATTATGCGCAGCTCGGTATGTCCACTTTGTTGTATTGGTTGGCTGACTCGTTTCCGCGAGTCAGGGAATTCCCGTAACGAAAGAGGCACACACAAAAGCCTGTGGAGCAAACATCGGCCAGTGCTGTGGCGGCGTCTGCCATTCAGCAGACGACAGGAAGAGAGTGTGATTGCAACCTGGAAGAGTAATAGACGTATTGCCCAATTCCTCAAGCATCATGAAGAATGCTGGGAGTGTAGGTCTACGCGCTGCACGCTTTCGCCTTCCCCGTATAGAGGATTCGAAGTAAATGACCAAAATAAGGCGTTGACGAAAGCGCGTGCGAGCCACCATTTGCTTTAGGCTTTTGCTTTAAAACAGTTACTGCTGCAGACGCCAGCATGTGCAGCGCTTGGAACTGCACTTGCAGCATGCTCCTTGGTGCGAAAAGTCTATTCCGCCGCACAGGGTATACTCCGTTCACCCGCCAAAGGGGCCCTGCAACATGCTTTTTGACTGGTTTTTAATTTGCACCGAACCTGAGCGCACTGAACGTAGTGACTTAATGAAGCTTTTCTTTTCTCAAATTTCGCGTTATTTCACCAAAAGTTATAGGCAAATTAGAATTACAAAAACAAGCAAAAAATAACCTGCTTCAGCGAGCGTCGCAGGTCCTGGCTTGAGTGGCCGTTAACTAGGAGGAGGGGTAGTGAGCCATTCGAGCGCTCACGGCTGCCGCACTCCGTGTAGACGGCTCGAGAGGGCGCCACTACAGCACGTGTTGGACAGAGCCGTATGTAGTAGAGTTTGGTCAATGGGAGGCGCGGACAGAGCCAGGGCGTGCGGCAGACTCGGAAAGAGGGCTTGGCATGCTCTCTTGACCAGCCAGAAGCCGAAAAGAATCCCCTAGCGGTGGTAGCGAGAAACAGTTCTGATCAAAGGTCTATGTTCGTAAATGGTTTTAACAAGCGCGTAAGAGTGAAGCGCAGTAACTCTTTGTGGTTGAAAATAGGGTGCACGTGTTGTTTTGATCGTGATCATGCAGAAGGATGTAAGAAACGAATGCGCCGCTCAACTCTGTTTTGCTCGGACAGAGCGTGACCGCTCGGACGGCAGATTCCCGGCCCTCGGCGCTTGGCGAACGGATTATGTCGATCGTTCCGCTAGTCGCAGTCTTCCACCATCATTTTGGATGAGCGTGATTGAAACATCACGTGTACCATATTTTCAGTCATCGAGCGTTACTCTAATGCAGTTATCAGGTTTGTTTCTCGCGACCACCGCCAGATGTCTATTTCCGGCTTCTGGTTGGTCACATTCGAATTTCTGAAGACGCCCTGGAACACGCCCAGCCCGCTTTCGGCCAATGGCGCCTCCTCGTTTGTCTCCTATACTTCCAACGAATGGCCAAACTCTCTACATATACGGCTCTGGTGTTGGATAGGCTATACGCAGCAGGCGGCCAGGCCGGCTCGCATCACGCGTTCGCTGCGCGATTAAAGGCTATTCTCGACATAACGCTTCATTGGCCCGCAAACAGCAGCAAACACGGGGTAAAGATCAGTTCAGAACCGGAGCCACTTCGCCTGCCATACCGCCAAATGGGCAAATCGCCAGCAGGGCCCGCGCCGAAGGCCTTCGGAACGCTCGGAGCCGGTCGGATCTTCGAGCCGGTATACGACCGCAGCGCCGCCGCGTACATCCGGGACCGTTCCGTCCGACGCCTGATCCCACTACTCCTTTCTAGTATGCGCCCCCTTTTCCACCGCTTGGTGGCGGGTAAGCCGACGGGTCATTTCTTGTTTCTGTACTTTATAAACTGCATTTGTTTCTTTTCTGATCTAAAATACTGAACAAAACTACTTTCATACATAATTGAAATGGTTCCCGACACTTATATTTTGTATCTCGTCTAAAAAAAGCTCTTAGCGGCTCTGACCAGTAGTAAGGCCATGACCTAAGACGTCACGTATCGCGCGCTTTCGGCAACGCGGTCGCCCTCGTGGTGGAGGAGGTTCCGCGTCGCCCGGTTAAAATATGACGCACTGATATTTAGTTACTCTCTCCGTGCCCGCTGGCTTGCCCGAACCCCGAGAGACGTGGAAACCGCAAAAAAGGTAGACGCTTAAATATGATTGCAGGGCCCCTTTAAGCTGAGACTGCAGCTAAAGCTACAAGCGCGACTTAACCCGTGCTAGCTGTAAGACGTGAATTTCTAGCGCGATCGCTCGCTTTGCGGAAGAACTTTACAAAGCAGTGACCTTGTGCTCTCGTGCTTGAAGCATTGGTTGCAGTCTCAGTTTAACGGAGTATAGGTGGGATATGCGTGCTGTTTCGGAGTGCGCCTGCTATGTGGCACTGGGGGTACGGAACGACCACTGCTGCCGTGTTATAGCTAATGTCGTCCGATATTGTATATGCCTGGTGCACCGCTTTCTTCTGGAGATGCCTATTAAACATTGCGCAGCTCGGTATGTAGCTCAACTTCGCCTGGCGCTCCGTCTTTCCTAGCCTCCGTGCCCTCTGGCAATTCGAAGGAAGAATGCGTGTCCTCCCCTGCCTGTTCGTTGAACAGTACGAGGCATCGACGATTTCTCAGCAGCTCCACACCTGTTTCGGTTTGCACAACGTAACACATCTGCCGGAAGGCTGGTGTTATCACCGTAGCCGGGCCTTGCAGTCCTTCACCCACACCTGGTCTCCCGGTAGCAATGGTGCAAGCGAGCGCGCTGCATGATTGCTGTCATGGTTACGCCTCTATTTTTCTCTAATGGACTTATCCTTCTGTCTGAGATTTAAAATTGTTTGGCCCTGATGGTTTTAAAATTTCAGGGGGCAGAAGCGCCGGGGAGCGCAGGCGTCGCTCCATGAGCATCTGAGCTGGGCTTTTTCCCCAGAGAAACAAGAAAATTTGAAAAAGCTGTTCGCCTTGACAGCACGTGGAGGCGGGAGTGGCTTTCAATTTTACTTCGCATTAGCCGGCGAATTAGGTGAATATTCATAGAATTACCTTCTGTAACAGAACGCGTTGAATGTGCCGAAATATATATTTTGACCCTTTTACTGCCTTCTTGAACTAATTACGCAAATACAGAGAACTTGTGGGTTACATTTTGGGGAACAACTGCAGCGCATGCTTCTTCATTCGCTCTTGCGATTTGTCTCGGTAGCGTAGCCATGTCGCGTCAGCGTGGCACGTGCGTCCGATCTTTGAGGGCGATACAAGTTATTAACGTTTGATCCGTTCTAAATTTAATGAAGTTGAAAACGATGAAGCAGCTGTTTACGCGAGACGTCGTGAACGTAACTGTTGAGCAGATGAGCCTTTTCTGGCGCCAAGTACCTGCCGTGTATGCACGCCGGAGAACCGATCCCGTATGCACCACTAGATAGACGTTACTTGCTGTAAGTGGATTCTACGTATATATGACTATCACATAATTCCGACGGCGCATGCAAGGAAGGGCACCATTGTTGAGTTCTGGTCTTATTGAATTAAATGTGCATTGAACCAACACACGAAAAAGATCAAGAAGGGGTGAGGAACAGTCAGAAAAAGAACACGCGGCTGTGAAAGGGTTAGTCAAAAATGGGACCAGAGGGCCTAGTTATACCTGATGACCAGACTTGTACGACACTCATTGATAATGTTATATGTAGTCGATTACTTTTTTGAGTAATTTTCTAATCATAGGAATACATTTATTGGGATGCAATCACGCGAGTAATCTAATCCCTTTGGGAAGTACTCAAATTATTTATAACCGTCACTATATTTCCCTCCCCTTTCTAATGGCACCCATTATTTGTACAAGTTTCCTACCAAAGAATCCTCAAACTAAGTCTCCGACAAAAAAACTGTTTACCGAAATTGATAGATTAAGAAGAAATGCATTTTATAATTCGATGATTCTAGTCAAATTTTGAACAGTAAGAAAAATCCGTTTTCAAACCGGCCTAAAAATCTGTAATTCGGAAAATATAAAGCATTAGGAAAAGTAACGGCTACTTATTCAACTAGCGACCATTTACTTTGCTTTCAAGTAATCGAGTTGTATAATTGAAAAATCAAGGGTTACGGTAATTGTAGTCAATTATTTTCTTGGAGTAACGTGTACGGGATTGCCGGTGATAAACGCTTAAGAAAAAAGACAAAAAAAGGACAAGAAGTGTTGAAAGTCTCCGGAACTACAAAAACGGTTGGTAAGAAAATATGTTCACGAGCCTATAGTCAATGACAAGGAGAGTGCGGACAGGATCAGCTTCCGTTGCCCCGCCTCGAGTGCGTGCTTCCTAAGAGTTGGACGACGCTTCGACTTCTTGTGCACCTTCACACCCTTCCGTTCTCATTCTGTCAGTGACTCTAGTCATATTCATAACTTTTGGTGGACTGACAAAAGAAAATTAGGAAAATATGTCAAAAAATTAATCCTTCGAGCGAATGAGAACAAACGTTAGGAATTCGCCGGAGGACACGACCTTTGGCGACGCCAAGATTCCAACTCCGGCTCTTCCGATCACCGCAGCTCTACCGAGGACCCGAGTTCGAATTCCGGCGTCGCCGAAGATTGAGTATTTCTTACCGTTTCCTAATATTTATCTCCATTCGATCGAAGGGTTAATTCAACTGGAAATGTCTGGCCTAGCCGTTATAGACGCACGACAACACTGATAACGAAAGAGTCTCATCACAGCATGTGCTTATGGGCTGGATTTCAAGGAAAAGTGTAACGCCCAGGTACGGCGAAAAAGCGTTACATGCAGGCCGACCGAGGCAACGCAAAGGATGCATAGCGCGTAGCAGGCAGTGCATAAGCATCCGAAGCACGTAGATGGCACAATTAGTCATAACAATTCATACATGATGATAACTAGGAACATACAATCGAAACCAGAGAGATTGGGATTCAAGCCTCGGACCGTGGGATCCGCCGTCCGGCATGTTTGCTGGCGCCACAAGTATAGGAAATGAACAAGAGCGCAAGCTACTCAAATAAGCACGACTTGGCGCCGACGGTCGGCCGCAGTAGCACGCGACTGTCCTCGGTGAGTGACGCTTCCCTTAGCCTACTTAGTACGCAGGCAACTGCCGCAGTCAAGTCATATTTAGTCCAGCATACTTGGTCCGCAAGCAAACGTCGGCGGCGATTCATACTCAGTTCAGCAAACGTAGTCCGCTGGCGATCGTCAGCGGCGAGTCCTTCTCAAATCTGATCGCAGCCGACGTTGTGAGGCGAGAAGCAAATCAAGCAGAGTATAGACAGTGCATCGTCACTACACTCGTGCACTCGTTGTCATTGCGGGTTGCCTATCACCGGCTTAACCAAACACGCAATAACAAGGCGTGGGATCGCGGCGCCTTCATGTTGCGTGATTGATCCAGTCGATGATAGCCAGTGCAAAAAGAAAAGGCTCGAGGTACACTTAAGCACTTCTTATGAGTTGCGAATGCGAAAGCATGCACGCCGCTCTTCCGCTCCTTTCCTTCGTCTGCGGCGCACTTGCGTCGACGCTCGAGCGCGCGCGCTGTCCTCGGCACGTTGACCTTGGGCGTGCAGCGGGGAGCCACTGCCTCGCGGACACGCAGCGCCATGGGGTGGCGGTCGTTGAAACTGACGCGCAGCGGCCAATGGAAGCCTCGTCGACGCGCGCCAGCCAATGGGACCGAAGCCGAAATTTATCAGCTTTACTCCGGTCCTAGGGCATCGGGAAACTAGGTTGCCGTTTGGCTAGGCTTTTCGCGCGGTTTCATAGCTGGGAGCTGGTTTCACTTGGAGAAAATATTTAAGGTGCCGTTTGGCGCGGCTTTCAAAGCTGATGACGTCGGCTCACTCCATGGGACAGTTAATGCTTTCGCATTAAAAGGGGATATGAGCGTCGTTACGACACACTTTTGGCAACGCCTGATTGGCTCCATCAAACCGAAGCGTCGACTGCGGTTGAACTTCAAGTAAAGCGGAGTGTACACCGCGGGCGACTGTCGGCGTCGAGTGATATACTCGCGAGTTTGAGTATGGGTGTTCGGGGAAAAGCAAGGCACTTCGCGTTTGCATCGGCGTTGCGTGTTCCGCACTGCGCGTGCGCGGAGCCCCAAATTCGTCTCTTGAATTGGCGGACGGAGAAGACGCGCATACGCAGGGTGGATCACGAAATGATAGCGCTAACGCACAGCGCTTGCGTTTGCTTCTATATATATGCACGATACTAAAACTCTCTACTTGGTCCAGCTTATACTTAGTCCGCAGTTGACCGTCGAAGCGCGCAGCCGGCTCCATTCCACGCAAAGCGTAGCTTTCCACGTGGACTCACGACATCACTGTGTGGATGATGACGTACCGAGGGGTTAGCTCAGACGGTTAAAAACATCAGAACGTCAGACAGGGGTCAATCGACACGATGAAAGGCGCGATAAACCTCCTCCCCTTGTGGTTACTCCACTTATAAGGGGCTCCTTACTAACTAAGTGCATCGAGAATCCAACGCTCTACACGCACCCATCCGGAATGCATGGAAAGCCGATAAAACCAAAGGATAACTTCTCATTCAAACATGCTCTTGACACACCACTACTCCTAAAGATTTTAAGACTTATCTCGAGACTTCTGATGGACACGGAGATCGCAGGAGCGTGTTCTGTGTGCAGTATATCCGAAAACACTCAAAGCTCTCCGCAACCAAGCATAGCAAATCATAACTAACGAGCATTGCACGCATGACACACTGTGTGCTTCCTTGTTTTATCAAAATAGCCGAGACAAGATTATTTGAAACTCCCACGCTAAAGCTACAGCACCAGGGCGACCGATCGTACAGGCGACACGACCTTGGATTTATGACCTACCGGCGACAAATTTTTGTGAACGGCAAAGCTATCCCACCTGCTCCATGCCTACATTTGTTTGCCGAGGCGATCCGTGCGCTGCAGCTACATGCACTCCTCTATTGGAATTGGACTCTCGCCTCTCTCGAGATGCTTTAGGATGTGTGGTGTGCGGCGACGGTCCGCGTGTGATAGCTAAAAAAAGTATTGTGGGAAATAAAGAAAATCTAAATGTCACGAGACGAGGGATAAACGAGGAGGAGGCCTTAATTAGGAAATGAGAAGTCAAAACATCGGGAGAAAGCGCCATTTTTATCCTATATTGGCACCTAGTCAGCGGCTTAAATGTAGAATTCGATATCCTGGATTTGATGTTATAGGGCCCCGTGTAATGAGAGGTGCTTTTGGATTTTCGCCCGAAGTTAGTGGCAAAACAGTCGCGGTGTTCTGAAAAAACGCTATCCAACGAGAAGACACTGGCCACCTTTTGTTTTGCGACATTTTCACAGATCTCACCTGACGATTTCGCCAGACTCGCCGTTGACGTACCAGATCTGGACCGATACGCGTCCTTTCTCCTTACCCACACCGTCGAAAAGAATGGATAAGTTTCGTGCGTCTTCTGTCTCAATGGTTGTTCCATTCCGGTAGCATTGGTAGAGCAGGACTGGATGATCTGTCAGTTCCTTGAACATACAACGGCATGAGGGTCAGGATTGATCGCTGTTGCTTTGGCGAAGTGACTAGCTGGCACTTCCAAGTTTTAGAACCAGGAATCATCGTGTGAGAATACACCGCCTTTGTCGCATAAAACACAAATTGTTTGATTGATCTAATGATTGAGTGATTTACCGATTGATTCACTCATACTGACACAAAAAACCTATTTTTTTGTGTGTGTGTGTTTTACCTGGCAGCTGCCTACTACCGCAATACAAACCATGCTGAAAATAAAGATTATGTCATGTTCCAATGGGCACCGAAATTAATTAGTGGCATTACGTTACATAGTGTGGGCAGGAAAGGGCACCACGTAAACCTTACAATATATTAAGATAATTTTTTTCTTTTATATTTTATTTCAAAACTAATGATACGCGAAAGAAAAATAAAGTAATGACTGAACATCTTTGATAGAAAACGTGGATTACAGAGAATTGTTTAAGATATGACTATTTTGACTTTATATTTTTTGTTTTTACTGTGCGATGATTTCACGGGGCTTGTGTAGTGTTTATTGTTCTTTGTTCTTTTTATGCGTGCCAACATTGAGTGATTATATTTTATGCTACTGCACTGACCCTCTCCCTTGTAATTATGCATCTGACGCTGTGGGGTAACCTGAATTAAATAAAGAAATAGGTATTCAAATGGACCACGTCAAATGTTTTGTGAGTACTTTCAAAATATATTTGATATTTAATGCTGTTATCTAAATCATATAAAAAAAGAACCCCCCACCATAAAAAAAAAAAACAGTGAGCGATGAAGAACAACACATCCCAGGTAAGTAGGCCTATTTTTCTCACCTGCATGTATTCGTTCATCATCGTTAAAAGGGCGGCTTCCTCGTCACCGCCTGTCAGCTGCTGAGCCACTTCTTCCAGGTCAGCATCAGCAGGAAACTCTCCCGCAGAGGCTGGTTTCGGAACCACAGCTGTCAGGGACAGCATCCCAACTAAGAACGCACTAACCACTGCGACCTTCATTGTGGTGATGATTATCTGGCACACTGCAAACGGAAATCAACCAAACATTTAGCCACTGACTAAACTTTTTGCAGAAGTAACGAAAACAAGTGACACAAAATTAACTTTTATGTACAGCAGTTTCGAAACCGTAACTGAAACATTTTGAGGGTGTCGCTACCGGTGTGACAGTGTAAACGGGTAAATGGTGTTATATTTTATTCTGAGAGGTATTCCTTTAATTTTACTAGTTCGACAATGGGAATGTGTGCTAATTTACAATGATCGACTTATTTTGCGACATATTTATTTACGTGATATATTTTTCCCTCACATCACCAAATAAAACTGTTACGCTCTCTACGCTTAGGGTGTTTTGTTTTGGCAAGAGCTCCAGCTTTTGTCTATGTGAAGCGCGAACAAGATAACTAATTTTATGAAAGAGGAAGTGATACTTAAGAGACCCGATAAGTCGTAACAATGTGATACATTTGTGGGCATCGGTGCCTTTTGCGCACTACGATGGACATCGTTGTGCGCAGTGGCCTGCCGGTACGCATCGGCAACTCAAAAGCACGAACCTGGAGCCTTTCTAGAAAGTAACTCTCACGCAGGTCCTCGCTAGGGAACCAAGAGTCGCCGCGCACCCACCCAAACACAAGGTAAACATGAGAGAACCGGAAGTATTTCGATCCTCCTGTCATGGCGGCTGGAAGTGGCGCGCACGCCCTGTATATTGCGTGGTGACCGTTCAGTTTCGGGTCCAGCGCGTTGGTGTATTGAACCTTTAATTGATCAATATATTCAATCGTATGTTAATTGGGGATGGAATATTATGTTACCGAAACCCAGCGTTAAAATTATAAAAGCAATAGGGCGTTATCAGATAAGATCGAATACCATGTCCGGTGACCATTTTTAATTTTGACTAAAACAATATTTTGCTGGCTCCATGCCCAGAATAATAAAACCAATCCTTGTTTTGGAAAAAAAAAACTGTCTTTGCGAAAAACATTTGTAAGCACCCTCTCAGTCACGTGCCCATTTTGCGTATCGTGCGATGTTGGTATTTCAGGCGGCTTCCCCACAAAACCTGTTTTGGCTATGGATCTAGAACTATTTATTGACAAATTAGGCACAGGAAGGATTGACAAGAAGTATTAATCACCGAGTATTAGGGTCGTTATTTTGAGAAACAAAATTGCGAACACGGCAGATTGCGCAATAACGCTCTGGATTACAGATGCTTTTTTTATTTCTTTGTATCTATACAAGCTAAGATCTTGAACCTTTGCCAGTGTGTTGCCCTGTATATAGTTCCTCCTTGCGTGAAATATTGTTGTCCTGGTTAGCGAGATACGTTTACATGAATTGCTCACACCTGAGTCCAAACCGAAACTGATAAGAGCATAGGAGCGTGGGAAACAGCGCGCGAAACAGCCGAAAACGAAGAAACAAACGTGACAAGCACTGCGCTCGTTACGTGTGCTTCTTCTTCGTTGTCGTCTGTTTTTCGCGCTGTTTTCTACGGTGATTTCCCACCAACGCGCCCAACTATCCATTCTCCTATGATAGCCGGAAAGGTTGCCGCCATCTACGAGCGACGGCGGAAACCATACTGGTTGTGTGCTTGCCGCCGTCGCTTATAGATGGCGGCAGCTGTCCAGGTAGGTTTGTGTCGACATAGCGGATACGATCCTGGGGAACCTAGCCCTTAACAGCTCCGCTGTAAAAAAAAAAAAGACTCACGATTAACTGAGATTGTTTGTATTGGGCGCTTTCAGATAGGATCGAACGACCATGTCCGGTCGACATTCATGTTATTTTTACCAAAAGAGATATTTTACTTGTTGTGCAACCGGAAAAACATATTCGAGCTTCTTTTTTGCGGAAAATAAAATTTCTCTTGAGGAACAAAATTCACAAAATCGCTGTCGGTAAACGCGGACGTTTTTACGATCTGCGTTAAACAGTCACTTTGGAGTTTATAAAAGAAAAACTGTTTTCGCCTGACGTTTAATATTTTTTGTGCAGAGGCTTTACATGAAATAAAAGGAGGTAAACATGTATTATCGATTACGAAGCAATTCAGAGCTTTATGAATCCAGACCTTAAAAGACTGAAAATCCAATTTTTTTTAACATGATTCGGACGCGTTTGTTTAATATTCCCATAAATAGTTATTAAAATTGAAAACGATAACCTTTCTAAAAAATACACTGAAATGTAGACATGTTACTGATTTTGCAATAACTGAAAAATCGGTTTAAAATGAAGATCATCTTAATTTTTGTTCTACTTTTCACAGATCAAGTCTCATAATGTGTCCTATCGGGCCCATCAAAAAAGCTTTGCAATATTTTCTGTATTTTTGATTTCATAGAGCTCTAAATATACAGAATTGCCGTAACGGGAGTAGAGAAAAATAGGACGTTGCCAATTTCAAACAAGGGCAAGAAAGGGGTCGGAAAATGTAGGAAGTCTGTGAAGAGAAAACACTGTGATTCCTGTCAGAGTGCTTTCTCGGATCAGTGAATTTCGGAGCCTACCCTTCGTTCGGAGGCTGGGCTGCTGACAACCAGGTTTACACAGTTATAAGAAAGAACACATGTTTAAAGTGGTACAATTGAAACGAGTTTAATGAAACAAGAGCCTGTGCGCACATTCGGCGCTTGCCGCGTGCATTCTTTCTGACAAACGCTGACCTGAGTCGGTCACGGCGCTCTCCTGGCCCTCCGAAGAGAAACGTTTTGTTCCCGTTTTGCGTGTGGCGATCACTGTTCGTTTCTTCTCAGTGGCACCGCAAGCTCGCGACCTCGATCTGCTTTTCGCCGCCATAGGAGACTTCACTTTCATAGAAATATATTTTCTGCGTCTACTGTTCTTGCTAAAACAGCTGCCGCTTACACTACCACAGGTGACAGGACTGAATTCCACGTACAACAGAAACAGAGCCACACTCCTTTGCTTTGACTGTCCCTGAACGCTTTGACGTCAGCTTTCGGGAGGTGGATCAGTTTGACGTTTGGCAGTTTAGTGTTCAGTGGAGCAACCGTCTCTGACGGCGACTTGATCACCGACTTGGTGGGCCGTCGGAGGTTGTACAACGTTGCCTGGTGCTTGACACGACCCCCGATTCTATCGCAGGCACGCTTGCCATGTCCAGTGGTGGAAAAAATACACTTCGCTGACGTCTACTTGTTGCTCTGGAGCTCGTGTAGTTGGTACTTGTTCTTAAAGTGGCAAGCTGCACCATCACTGACGTAGGCCACATGAGCATACCCAAATCGGATTTCGCGATTCTCCAAACCGTTGTCATATAAATTATGTTACAAACAATCTCAATCAATCGCAATTTGTTTTTTGCAGTATATATATATATATATATATATATATTCTTTTTTGGCGTTGTGCGGTTTTTGCAGCGGCGGATCTATTGGCGTTCACAGGCGGCGCAGGTTCAGGTTCTGCGGCGCTCTACCTCCTATATCATGTTACCGCCAAGGTTTCAAACTGATCTGTTTGCAAGTCGCTCCGCGGTCGCTTCCTTTATGTCGCGTAGACGGAAACGCTACACGCCGGCTTTTGAAACAGGCACCGCGAAGCATGTTACAGGGTGACGCTTCCAGTGGCGTACCAACTTGCTTTTGTGTGGGGGCGAGCAAACCAGACCCCCCCCCCCCTTAACGACCGGGCGCGGTGTCCTTGGTATCCCTTTGCCGCCGCCGGCCAGTGTTATCCCTGCCCAGTGGCGGCTGTTTCAGGGGGAGGGGGGAAACATATGGTTTGCCTCCTTACTCTAGGAACTGGGGAGGCAAGCGCCCTTTGCCCCCCCCCCTCCCCGGTTGGTACTCCCTTGGGCGCCTCTCGATCGCTCCGGCCCAGGGGCATTTTTGGGTCGGTTGTACGAAAATGTATTAGGAATTTTCCCATAAAAACTACCGTCCACCTCTCACCTGCCAATTTCTCGTTTCCTGACCACCCCGTTGCATTGTTACTCTTTTTTAAAAATAATGAAATCGGGAAGAACGGGTATGTGCACGGCCCATTATGGCAACCGCTTTAGCGTCAATTTGGCGATATTTCTCGCTTTATAACATAAAAGCCACGCAAATATTGAATTATGTTTTTGCAGTCTCTGTTAGTACATATTATGAACGTTAATTTTGGAGAGAGTAGAAATAATTAAAGGAGGCCTTTTTTTTAAATGATTTTCAAAATAATGCATATTTCGTTAAATGCTCCTGTGTGAGCAACACTCGTAAATTTCTCCCGCTAACCAGGACAGCAATATTTCATGCAAAGATGAGCTATATACAGGGCAACACACTGGCAAAGTTCGAAGACCTTAGCTTCTATAGATACAGGAAAAAAGCTTTAATTCAGAGCGTTATTGGGCAATGTGCCGTGTTTGCGATTTTGTTTCTTAAAATAATGACCCTTTACTCGGTGAATAATGCTTTTTGTCAAACCTTCCCATGCCTAATTTGTCAGTAAATAGATCTAGACCCGTATCCAGAACAGTTTTTTTTTTCGGGAAGCCGCCCGAATCGACAACATCGCGCGATACGCAAAACGCGCACGTGACTGAGAGGGTGCTTGCAATTTTTTTTCGCAAAGACAACTTTTTTAAGACAAGGATTTTTTTTCTGGGCATGGAGCCAGCGAAATAAAAAAAAATTCGTCAAAATTAAAAATGGTTACCGGACATGGTTGTTCGATATTATCTGAAAACGCCCTATATCATGTTACCGCCAAGGTTGTAGGCTGATATGTTTGCAAAGTCACTCCAGTTGCTTCCTTTAGGTCGCTTAGACGGAGATGCTACACGCCGGCTGTTGAAACAGGCACCGCGAAGCATGTTATATGGCGGCTCCTCTCGATCGCTCGGGTCCATGGGCATTTTTGGGTCGATTGTGCGAAAATGTATTAGGAATTTTCCCTTTAAAAATATCGTCCACCTCTCTGCTGTCAATTTGTATTTTTTTCCAGACCACCACGTAGCATTTTTACGTTTTTTAATGCTAATAAAATTCTAAAGAACCGGTATGTGCACGCCCGATTTGTGGCAACCGCGCTAGCGTCGATTCGGCCATATTTCTCGCTTTATAACTTTAAAGCTTCACAAATATTGCATTCTGTATTTGCAAATTCTGTAAGTACATAGATTTAAACGTTAATTTCGGAAAGTTTAGAGAATATTAACGATGACCTTTTTTAAATGATTTTCAAAATAATGCATATTTATTTAAATGCCATCTGTCCTCTAACCAGGACAACAATATTTTATGCAAAGATGAACTATATACAGGGAAATACACTGGCAAAGTTTGAAGACCTCAGCATTTATAGGCACGGAGAAAACAAATCTTTAATCCAGAGGAGTTATGGCGCAATGTGCCGTGTTTGCGATTTTGTTTCTCAAAATAAGAACCCTAATACTCGGTGATTACTACTTTTCGTCAATCCTTCTTATGCATAATTTATCAGTAAATATTTCTAGACCCGTAGCCAGAACCGTTTTTGGGGGAAGCTGCCCCGAATTGCCAACATCGCGTGATACGCAAAATGAGCACGTGACAGAGGGCGCACGTGACAAACTGTTTTCGCAAAGACAGTTTTTTTCCCAAACAAGGATTGGTTTTATTCTTCTGGCATGGAGCCAGCAAAATTTATTTTTTTCATCAAAACTAAAAATTGTCACTGTACCTGGTTGTTCGATCTTATCTGAAAACGCTTAATTGTACAGGAGTCTAGTGGTCAGTAAAGTTTCACAAGTAACATTCGAGAAAGGATAGCAATCCGAATGAGCGGGTTATATTCATACGCAATAGGACCCCAGACGTTGCACAGCAAAGGAGACACAATAGACATGTCATTAACATTATTTTTTTATCTACTGCTTTTTAACAATGATTTTTCTTCTTTTTTTAAATTTCGCCACACTTTCGAAAGGTTCACAGCCTCGTGTTTTGAGGTTAGAGTTCAGCGGTTTACCTTGCGGCTTTACAGTTTTGAAGGGGATTTTCGATTGCCACACTTCTCAAAAGCCAGTTTGTCCCCTAGACTCTTGAGTTATGGACCTGCTTTGCCGAACTGCAATTGGTCAACAGCACAGCGAAGCCGGTGTAGCTAGAAAAAGTTGAATTCAAAAGGGGTTTGTGCCTTTCCTTTTCTTCCCACGGAATCAGTTAATGTAGGAACAGAAAAGTTAACATTTTCGTTAGCGGCAAATTTTACATAAAAACCGAAACAACAAATACAGAAATGTAGGTGTGTGTGAGTTTGTGTTTGTGTGTGTAAACGCTGCAGCTATCCTATCTGGCTTACTCGTTATTCAAGAAAACAATTTCGAGACTATAGAAACCTTACCTTGTCGTCACGTGAAGAAGTTCAGAAATGTGGGGGTCGTGTCTTTACTTTATACCCTTTTGTCTGAATAATGAAAAAGTATTATGCATACTATTTTTTGACGTGCTTCAGGTCTCTTGTTGTGTGCAGAATATATTTATTCAAATCCAGTTAAGCAATTCTAACGTAATGCTTATAGGTTTGCAAAATTAGCAATGTATATTGCGAAAAATGGCACAGCTAGTTTGCGGCGTAATTTTCCTCACTATATATTGGTTTTTGCTTGGCAGGTACGAAATTCCCTGGATTCGCATAACTTATAAACTCCCAACAATTGGCGTTTTTAATGATTCACGACAATATTAATGCATCAACATAAATGTCTACCTTGTTGTTCCCCACATACGACATACTTGAAATACGTCAATTGAGACTCACTGCCGCGCAAGTTTCTGCTTTCGACTGGTATTATTCTGCATTTTAATAGGTGCTACACAATTACCTTACAATATAGCCATTGTTTACGGCAATGTGTTTTATGACACAGCCATCTCTTCCGTTTGTAACGAGTCAAATAAAAAGCAAACATTACATTTTGATGAATATTCCTTCACCCCTATCTTTACCCCGGGGACAACTTTAAATATTTATGCTTTGGACATTCGTTATCAGAATAAAATACTCTTCAGATGGAAGTCTTTTTTTATGATATATTGTCTAGCCGCGTTAAAAACACACAAAAAAACAACATCTGCAATAATATTAAAGTCTATACAGTCATGTCTCGTTAAGATGAACCCCGTTAGTATGGACATCACTTTCGGGGACAAACTGGAGAAATACATGCATTTTTGTCTCGTTATTATGGACAACTCACATGATGAACGATGTTTTACGGAAACGGAGGTGTCCATATTAACGAGACATCGCTATATCTCGTTAACATTTCTCTCCCGTGCACAATCTGTATAGCTCAATATTAAATATGTGCATAATAATATGAAACATGAAACATCATTATATATACGTTTGCACTATGCGCGTTGGTGGTAATGGAGTTACTTTCGTTCCTTTCTTGTTCTGATTACGGTTACTTAGAGCTCTGTGCTCTTGTATTGCGCATGGTTATGTATATTTTTCTGGGTGCTCAGATCGTTTGAGCTCGCGACTCAGTGCTGAATTTTTGGTTTTTCGTGTTTAATCCAAGATTAGTCTGCCCCTGCTGCTTGGGCCTTTTGGCCTGAAGTATGCATACATCGAAACCTGAGAGACCTGAAAATCATCTATGACGTATTAGGAATTCGGCGCAAATTTTAGGTGCCCAGATGTCAAGCCTAATCCTTAAAACAAATTCAATAATTGATTACAGCCTGTAATGCAGGAATACAATATATTTATTGCGGCAGTCCAACATAATGATCCAGCTGACTAAAATTCCAGCTTGCCAGACTTTACAAAAAAAAAACGTGGACGGAGGAGGCATATTAATTTTAAGAAACACAGGCTTCAAACATTCGATTTTGTGGCGAATATATTTTCATTATAAAAAAGAAACGTGCCGAACAACACCATTTTTTTACGAACGTGGTGTTGTTTTGTTTAATGGTGTTCAAAGGTAGGTTGAAGAGTTTCCGAAATGACCATGAAAGCAAAATAAATCTGATTCACGTTATATCTTATTTTATTAAACAATCTCCTCGGAGTTCAACAGGCTGGACCTTTCTCCAGCTTCTCGATTGCCTCCCCGTAGTGATTTCCTTCGATGCCTCCAAAAATATCCGTTGACAGCCTCGTTCGCTTTTCAGCTTGTCCGCAAGCCTTTTTGAACCAGGAAGTTTTGCAGTTTCGTGAACAAGCAGAAATTCGAGGACGCCAAACCAGGCAAATGCGGCAGATGCGGAATTTTGAACATCAATTCTGTCCATTTTTGCTGATCCGGAGCAAAGGCTTAATCCGGAAGAGTTGCCCCGGATTGAGCAAATACGGTACTTATCTTGTAGAAAGTTCCTTAAACCCAGTTTATAAACTAAAATATAAATTACTCGGTCACAGGGGACGGGCGCGGTTGCGTCAATTTTACGCAGATTTTATTCGACGATTATGTCATGTATTTTATCCACAATGTCCGATGTGATAGCCGTTTTCGGACGTCTTGAACGGGGTTCCTTACTGGGTGTGCGTGCGGCCATGCTTGCATTTCGAAACACCAGAACTCAGGGTAAAAAAGTAAGGTGACGAATTCCGCAAAAATAGCAAAACATTAAAGCGTTTTACACCCCTGTGGTTGTAAACATTGTGTTACGGAGACTTACACGCAGGCTACAACACCCTTTGAGCACTTTTATTTTGAATAGTACGCATTTTCTTGACCTTTGAAGCGTCTACAATGCATATAGAAAAGGGTGCTTTTGAAAAGTGCTCGCAGCACTGATGCCCGCGTTAAACGGCTTTAGAAGAGGTCGTTTTAGCAACTATCTGGAGAAATTATTGCCTGTACCAATACTTTGTACTTGTAGATAATATTCCTTGAACTCAGATATCATATGATTTGCGTGACATTTTGACGAGATCAAAGCAACACACTTGTATCCGAAGCGAATCACGACCCCAGAAAATCCATGAATTAACAATGACTTTTTTTTGTACATCGACCAGAACAAGTTTGTTTATTTATTTGCTGGCGATCCAGGAACAAGCAAGCATTTATGGCACTGCATTGTGTATGGGTCGTCCCGATTGGATATGTAAGGAAAAGCACGAACTTGCCAATCGTACAAGTTCTGCAGCATGAATATAAATACCTAACAGAACAAAAAAAATTAAAATATTTGCAGTTTTAGTAAAAGACACCTTTCGAGTAATCTAAGAAAAAAATAAAAAATATGGTTTTAACAATTGCGCAGTTGCAGTATTCTCTTATTTCTGAGGGACCAATGTTATTTTGTATTTAATGACCAATCGAGTGTTTCTTTACCGAGAATTAAATGCAGAATCAAATAATCTGTGCTCGAATGACATTTTAGGGTGCACGCACTGTCTACATTTTGCGCGTAAGGTATTCGTCAGAAGCACAATTTGAAAGCGAAAATTTTATTCTATATCGGGAGTGCCTATAGGTTCCTGCAGTGACACGGTTTCGCTCGAATATAAGCCACAGGAATGAGCGCCCAGAAGGAGAGCCCACTTCATCGAAGATGGCGCCGTCTCTAACAAAAGCATCTCGCAGGAAACATGCTGCACCCATCTGGACATACGGCCTTGAACACTTGTTGGGCATTGGTGCACTTTGTGTCCACGTCGTCGATTGTGCCAACCGTTGCTTTTCCAGGCATATCTCCATCTATAATATTCAGATTATAAAAGGAAAAGGTGCCATATTAGTGACATATTAATGAGGTCAATAAATGTTTTCAAAGGCTCCCTTGCAATTGTACGTGATGTACATACTGAAGCTGGAATAAAATAAAGAACCTAAAGCGGTTCCACATATCTCAAAACACTATTCGTACACTGGTTTGTTCGCTCTTGAAAGAGTGACGCGCAAGTTATGACAATGCGTATATAACATACCCTCGAGTATCTTCCAACGCAGTTATAAGGCGAAAGAACTGGACACCGGCACTTATCCAACTCATGTGTCCAGTTTCTGAGCAGCATTATATTAGAGAGATTTAGAGCAGCTGTTTTCAAATCACAATGTGAAGATGGAACTTCTGGTTGTCTGCGTGTTCTTCGTAAATTTAAAACGAGCATTAACGTTTTTTTTAATTTTTTTTAAATTTTTTTTTGTTGTTACGTTAAAGCGAATTTGAGGCACTTTAGAAAACAAGCGAAACGAAGCCTTCTACAGTTTTTTTTCTCTTGAATTCGGGAATCTCATTGAACTTGAGTAGGGTTCAACGTACACAACTTTTATTCCGGAAACCAACGAGCAACGATTGCCGCCTTCTATCTTTCATCGTTGGCAGCTCCAAAGCTGGCAAATCGTCATCTGACACGGCCTATGACGTCACCTTTGCTAGTGTCCCTCCTTCTCCTTCTGCGCTCCGCGGTCATCAAAGGGCGTTGCTACAACGAAAGTTGTCGATTAGATCGCCCCTACTATTTTAACACACACGACACAAAAAAAAAAACTTTGTACGCATTGTTTGCAGCGTATATATCCAAATTCCCGCGGCTTTTTCTCATTTCGAAACTTCTTCAGTTTCAATTTAAAGCTTTAGAGAAGGCGTAGAAAGGTAGTTTCATTTGCGTCATATATATGAAAACAAAATATTTTGGCGATCGACATCCTTACTTATATAATGAGCCTTCTTTTCTTCGAAAGCAATTCGAGTCATCATCATCATCATTTATTAAACCTTGAAGGCCCTTACGGGCATTACACATTCAGCATTACCTGCTGAAAAAACATTATGTAAAGGAACTACAAAAAGTGGGTTACATGTTGGAGAACATTGTTATATAAAGCAACAAGAACAGGAAAAACATAAACACTCAAAATATTTTAAGGAAAAACAGCTGATAAACAGAAAAATACACTAATAAAACATTTCTATAAACACAAAATGACTTTGCTATTAGTGCAAATTCAGATGGATGGTCAGTTGGGATATCAATGCATTATGATCTGTCTGGGTCACGATACTGTTAGGCAGGCTATTCCAGACTGTTATTGCTAATGGCAAGGTGGAGTTAAGAAACGAAACTGACGAGGCGAAAATTGAACGAACTTTACGAGGTGGTCCCTGAAAAGAAAGGTATTAATGCCGGTCTTAAACACATAAAATTTAAAAAAGGCAACACTCTTTTTTTGTGCAGACAATGTGCACGTATACCAAAAGAAACGAATGCATGGCATAGATTTTTTTATATATTTCTTGCATGAGGCGCTGCAGCTCCTGGATATTTCTCAATACACGGAAGTTTTATAAACGAAGTATTTAACACTGGGAAATTCAAGCACTTTAGGTTAGGTTTCAAGCTCCAAAAATGGCCAGTCAAACAAAAAATCCGTTGAGAAAAAAAAAGAAATAAAAAGTAAAGAAGTTCGTGATGTGACATTTAGCATGAGGTATACTATACGCGTTCACGTTAGGCTCAGCATCACATTACATATGATTTTTGGTCGAAACGTGTTTTCTATCCTCGTTATTTGCAGAGCATCCGTCCGCAGATCTTAGTGATTGGTGGAAGGGGTGTGTTGGGGGAACTAAAGGAGCAAGAATAATTTTTAAAACATAGTAATTCAAAGAAGAAAAAAACGGCATAGGAAGTAACCCGTCAATTAAACAAAGGTCTCGTACGAAAGATACGCGAGAGGCGGAGTGACCAGCTGAACGCTCCCGAGAACACCGCCGACTTGTCACACTCGAATGCGCGAGGCAACTGAAATATGACCTCTCCACACATGTATCTAAACACTTTTCCTCCACGAATCATTCCAAACTCAACATTCGAGTATGCGTCATCAAATCAGGATTCCACACGCCCATCTCACGCAAAAAGAAAGAAAACAGATTAATGTTTAACCTAAAGACGGAATGCCCTTCCGGTTTGAACAATAAACTTTCTTTTGGCTATTAGAAATTCCCCTTTCGCTCACTCCTCTCCCCCCTCCCTTGTACATCTCCCTCCCCCGGCCCCATAATTTGGGTGGTCGTGCGGGGTGCCCTAAGCTTTCCCCTCGTCCGCATTACTATATATATATATATATAATGTATTGATCCGTCACCTCCCTTTTTAGTATACCGGCAGAAGACAGTTTGTTACGAAACGTCGTTTCCCTCCTTTCCTCATGGCACTCCTCTTCTCACCCTACGATGAACTAAAGGCAAATGCTATGGACCGCCAGATCCCAACACGAGTCCCTTAGAAATTGTGCTGTATTTCGCTTCGATGCACGTATCGGATCCCGCGTCTCAGATCACTGATCTGGAGGCGGGTGGACAGTGGTTCAAATCGAAAAGCACTAAGTGACTCAACAATTTTACACCGCAAAGAAAGCCACGACATATAGGTTCTTTGCAACGTCGAAGCTATAGAAATGATGCGGCGCTTTTGGATTCGGAGCATTATCCGTCCACTCCTAATCAATGTTAAGTGTGTCATAGTATAGCGTGGAATGGGATTGGACCTGGCGGCCCGTGGCTTTTGCTTTTAGTCTATCATAGGATGAGGCAAAGTATAATATACTAACGGCGCAAGGAAAAAGGAACAAGACATATAGTTTTTTTTACTTATTATACTCCATTTCATTTTATGAATTCGCGACCTAAAGCCGACAGTACGATTCGACGGAAGCAACCAAGCAGCGCCAAAAGTGCTTAATCGCAACTCTCGTCTACTTTTTTTTTTTCGGGGGGGGGGGGGTGATGCAATCGGCGACTATACTTCGTTTCAGCTTGGGTCCAGACGCAGGCGATGCTACAAGCGCGAGTTCCGGGCTTTCCAGCGCCCCTGCCAGCACGCGCGCTCGTGCAATGCAAGCACTGTTCAGGGCCACGCTCGCGCTCGTAGCATCGGCTGCGTCTGGACCCAAGCTGAAACGAAGTATAAACAAATTGCGCACAGTGAAGGCGCCGTGCTCCTGCAATGTCTTCTTATGATGTACCGCAGGAAAGGCTACGAGCGCGAGCTCCCTGCTCTAGGGCACATCTCGGCGGCACAAGCTCTCGCGCGTTAAGAGTAGCTCCCAACGCTATGAGCTCGCGCTTCTAGCCTTGTCTGCGGTACAACATAAGGTGAAACGGAGTATTGGGGAGGAGATCGAACAGTCACGCCTCTAGTGGTGCGCTTCAGCTGTGGGACAACAAACCGTATTTTCTTGTTTGTTTTTGATCAGAGAAAGCGAAGATGACGATTCGAAGGCCGCTCCTCGTGCGACCAAAGCACTGGTCAGAGCGAAGCGCTCGTGCCCAGACCGTGCTCGGCCAGGTCCAATTTCTTTGTTATGCTGTGTTGGTAAACACCGGGCTGTGGGGACAAAAAGCTCGATAAAGCGCCCCCTATAGTTCAATCTCCTGCCCAACTAGCAAAGCAAACGCCCAAGGAAACGAGCGCCCTGAGAATACATGGCAATGCTTGATTGGCTATATCTAATCGTAGCGTCGGCCGCGGTCGGATCTAAAGTAAAACGGAGTATAGTCACGGTCACTCCACGGGGGCGCAAGTTCGTCTGATTCTTGAGCAGAGGTTGCAATGATGTCAGAACGCCGAGCTCTTATTGGCCGGTTGGAAAAGCAAACATAGTGGGTAGACCTCGAGGCATCTAGCATTCAGGCCTACCCACAATCCTTCCAATCAAGGCCAATCAGAGGTCGGAGTTGTTCTGACGTTACCGCAGCTCCTGCTCGTAGAAGCGGACGACTTGCTGTCCGAAATAGTCTGGCCACTCAGCGGGGGCCGAGGCCAACGGAAAATCCCATATATATCGTCTGTGTTTTATAAATAGTGACAGAGGACGGTTCAAATTTTCCGAATCTTGACAAGATTCTAGACAGACTTCTCTACAATCTAGCCTTATGGCGAATTCAGGTGGTCAATCGCCGGCGAGAACGAGCCGGCGGAACCGGCAACCAGAAACGCGCCGGCGGCGCACCACGTGACCCTCACCACCCGAATACAAAACGCCAGACGGTGGCAGTTTACTTCGCCTCTTGCCCGCGCGACGCCGCTAGCGAGAGCCTGTCGCCGCCGTCACCCATGTCCCAACGACTTGGATTGACCCGAGTAGCGGCTGCTAAAGTGACTTCAGATCAGTTTCGTTCTTTCGTTCATTTTTTTCTCATTGACCCTCTCTCCCATTTCGGAAGTGACGACACCAGATACAGTCTGGCGCCCACTCGCCCGGCCGTTCGGAGCACAGTGAATAAGCATACAGTGGTCCCACTCAAGGCGACTTCCGGTAATCGCGTGTTAGAGCAGCGCCCCTCACCACATATCGCGAACTAAACACTTTTTATGTTTCTGATTTCTTGTTAACGAACGCCGTGTAAAAGTAATTGTTATAAAACAAAGGAATTACACCAGCAATGCTAATTTTTAAAAACATAAGAGACCCAATTTTTTTCGGGAAGGAATAAAAGAATGCTTGACCGAAAACCATTACACGGTTACCCAGGGTTACGACCAATGAGAGGAGTCGAGGCCATCGAGGCGCCGGCGACGGGCTGCTGCCAGGCTGCTGCGGAGATTGCGGAGTACACTTGCGTTTTTGGCGTTTACTTCGAAGCATTCGAAGCTGATAATAAAGCACCACTGAGAAGCTGGTAAGTTGTATATTCTAATTTTTGCTATTGCAAATAGCATTGTGTTATATTGTGTACTTCGCTTCTCTGAAAGTCGTCGTTTCCGTGGCAAATATCGCTGAGGAACTCTCCGTTACACAGACTCATATGGTGCTGAATTATAAATCTGTGTATATTCAGTTTTGTGAGGTGCTGATTTTCCTCCTTGCATCAATGAAGCCAGTGCCGAATCGTCTTTCTATTCGGAATCATGAACAACTAAGTAACCGCGGCTTCGCACATGTGAGAGAGTCTCGAAACCAGGTGTCGAACCGGAGCCGAACCGAACCGAAAACCGGAACAGAACCGTTATTTTTAGCCGAACCGGAACTGAACCGAACCGGAATCTTCGCCGCCATCTTGGAACTGAACCGGAACCGAACCGAAAAAATATAACGGTAACCGGTTCAAAACGGTTCAAGGTATTTTTTTGTATCACAAAATGAACATATGGGAATAAAAAATTGGCTGCTGTATTTCTATCTGTTGATCAAATCGTCATATACAGAATTGCAATGTGTGGTAAATTGTGAGTTTTCATGGCGCTTTTGTATTGGCACTATGATTAACCGTTGTCACGTGACGTCATGGTGTCAATACATGCTGTCAAGTAATGTCACATGACCTCGTGACGTCACGTGACTCACCGCGTCAACTCGATTTAATTTGAGGAAGTCACTAGATGTATTAACCTTGTTGACAGCGTGACGTAACATGACATCACGATTTTGTACCGAGAGTGACGTGACACCGTGACGTAAGCGATTTTCAAAACCTTTAGTCGAGTGCTCGGGTTCATGACAATCAGCATCGCCAAACATTCGGATAACGGCTCATGTCAGTTAAATATGATAATAGCCCAATTCTAACAATATCTGAAGCTCAGCCCAAGCTTTTGCTTTCCAAACCCTTGCCGCCTAGGGCATAACTGTGATGAACGCTGATGGTATAAAATTAGCGTCAGATCACGTGGCCGCTTGTTCAAATGGCGAGTTGAAGGGGGATCGACAGCTGTCTCTTTCCTTTATTTTTTTCTGCATCTGCTATTACGTGGAGGGGGAAACTAATGGATGTTTTCGCAAGCTAGCAACGTCAGGGGTTACTTCTTAACAGTATTTATTGAAAGTAGAAAAAAATGTTTCAAGACCAATTTTACATCATTGAGGCACCCAAACATTTTTTTCGTTTTTGCTGTACTGCATCCGAAAGATGTCCCCGAGAATAGGAGTATTGAAATGAATAAATGCGACTTATTGATATGACGTTACATAGAGCTACATGTGTGTACGGAAGGAATACCTAAAAAAAAGAAGATTTTAGTGACCTCAGAGGGACAGCCGAACGTTGGCAGTCGCTGTAAGTCCCACACGAGCGTCGTTCTCAAGTTATTGCCCAAGTTTCGACCCCCTCTGTATTTTGCTTAAAGGAGCTATAAAAATATTTCCATGCATCACTAAACACTACTCAGGATCACTCCCTAACGTTAATAACTGTTTCAACTTGGCTTTGCTCTTTTTTCAAGGCAATGGCAGTCGCCAACAAATTAGAAAAATATGAGCATCGTTCATCCCCTCAACTCGGAGCCAGAAGTGGCCGCGTGGCCTGGTGCCTATCTTATGCCGCCAATTAGCGTTAAAAGAATTCGGCTATTCTCCTCACCGCAGTGGTTGAACACGAGCCACTACCCGAGTGTCCGCCGAGGCATCGATTGTTACGAGCCGAAGTCGAGTGCTCGCGCAGTTCTCCTCTCCAATCCATGAGCCGCGCCCGACTGTCGTTAGGCGGGTGGTTTTGATCCCACAATTACGACATCAATCTTTGCGAAGGCAAGACTAAAAGAAATAGTCTCATTTTATCCTCGCAATTTCACCGCGACAAAAGAAGTGTCTGAATCAGTGGCGGTCTGTGCGAGTATACTTAGGCCAGACTATAGTACCAGTACGCCTCGGAAAAGTCATGAACATTCCAACCCGATATCGTTTTTGGACCCCTTTAAACTTCACGGAGTGCAAAATAAAAGCAATGAAGGGTTGCTGTTAACAAGTGACAAATAAAATTGTTGAATTAGCACACACAAACGAAGAAGGCAATTTCTCAGGAATACTTTCAGCCTTTCCACTGTGGTGAAGAAGGAAGACCAGCGAAGCAGTACTATGGTGGGAATGAAGTAATGGCCGGCCGAAAGTCGGCAAGCCAGAGTGGAAAGGTTGAAAGGTTGCCGCCATCTATGCGCGACGGCGGCAACCAGACAACCGGCAAGCCGTTTGTCTGGTTGCCGTCGTCACTTACAGATGGCGGTAGCTGTCCAAAGTTTAGTGTCATCATTTAGTATCATACTGGGGAAACTAGCCCTTAACAGCTCCGCTGTGAAAAGAAGTGTGTGTGTGTGTGCGTGTGTGTGTGGGGGGGAGGGGGGTTAGTTTTAAAAACATACTGGGTTGTAAAGGTTCCTCTTCCCCACATCTTTGGCGCAGACCAAAAAGCGTTACCCCGGAAACTACTTTGTTTGCAAAAACGCTCTTGCTAAAAAAGCGTGTTTTTGTCGTGCCACACGTTCGCGCCGTTCCTCACGACAATGCACTAAGAATAATACTATACTTCGTTTCGCTTTATCTGCGAGCGAAGCCAAAGCTAGAAGCGCGAGACCAGCGCTTTTTGCGTTTCTGCCCAGCTCGCGAGCTCGAGCAAAGCCTAAAGGCACGGAGCTTTCGTGCTCGCGCTTCCAGCTTTTCCTTCGCTCGCACATAAGGTGAAACGAAGTATACGTGCCTTTCAAATACTTGGCTTTCACTGAGCTTGAACCTCCTGCAGCGTGCATTTTGCACCATCGAATTCGATTTTCTCAGCAAGAAGAAATCACAATGACCACCAGCCTATAGTGTGATGACGTCACGTGCATACAATGTTAAACAGTTCAGCTTTCTGGTGAAATGTGATGTTCGCAACACTAGCAATAGATGTCCTAATTGTAAAGTTGTGCAGTATTTATAACAGTCTCGCGATGATATATGGCAGCCTAGATAAATTTTTTGAGCGCATGACAATTCAAGCATAGTGTTGTAAAGTGAGGGCCCAAAACAAGTGCAGGAAAAACCGAATAAAACATCAGCCTCCTGAGGCAGTATCTAGCGAAGTTTCGAGCTCATGCAAGCTGATGAAATGTGATTTATACTAAGATTTTACGATTATTCGTCTGTCCTTTGCGCTATTTATGTAAAATTATAAATTTCATTGCGTGCATCTTTACGCATCTCTTTTGGCAGTAAGTCGTTCAGTAAGGGATTATTTAGAAAAATAACATTAATTATCTCTCTCTTTTTGAACATTTCGTGCATTTGACTTCCAATCTATCATGTGAGCACAGAGTCCTTCTTGGCATACAATGCAAGCCGATATTTCACACTGCCAATCAGCAAACAGAAAAACACTTTTACGCAGACTCCACAGCTCGTGTAGTTTCGAGTATCGTCCTTCCGCGTCGGTCTCAAGCGGTTATGTGAACTTTATAAAGTAAAATTTATTGATCATTATAAAAATATATTTGATTACTAACTGAATATTTGACAACATAAATAAAGGGCCGACCACCCTAAAGCAATGGCCCCCAAATTATCTGAAAGGTGTCCTGCCAATCTTTCCCGGCGTTTTTATCCTCGACAGGCACGTTGTAAGTGATACGGGACGGCGCCTACACACATTTCTGATTTTGAAGCTAATTTAAATAATTATGTGTTCCTCACACATATAACTTCTAAAACATATAGAAGTCCGTTATTGCCTCTTTTACGTGGTGAACATTACTTTTATGTGTCTGTGGGCTGGACAAAAACAAAGTAAACACTGGCGCGCGGCGGAACTATGACGATTACGCACGCAAACCGCCAGAGAGTGTCCAATTAAGTAGCTGCCATGTCGAGTAGAACGTGAAACACAACTTCGTTTTACTTAACAAAAAAGAATCTTGGAGGAGGCTTAAGCTTCGCCTTTAAAAGTGGAACGCAATAGCGTTAACGGGCATTGTTTGCACCGCATTCTCATTTGCCGCGCAAACGTGCCTCGCGTGGCCTAGTCAAAAGTGCCTGACTTGCAACCGAAGGATCGCGAGTTCGAATCCCGCTTAAAATTCTTATTTTTTTATTTAGAGAAACGGAATTACTTTAAAAAGTGAAATCATTTGAGACATACGGCGACCTTTAATTCGCATTACATGTCATGTTTTAATCACTCTCATTCCACGCGTGATGTCACGTTTCACGTGAGCATTGTGGGTTGTTTGAAATTCTTGCGTGAGGACATGTAGGTCTGACGTCATGACCCTATCGACCAATCAGGATTTTCCAGTCACGCCACCGACATCGGCTTTTCCGCGAGATGAGCTCCTTAACGCTATCGCGTTAAAATCATCAAAGAGCAAGGGTTATGCTCATTTGCAAATTAAATTGACCGGCATCTTGTGAAGAACAAACCTCCACACCCAGGCTAGGCCAGCTTATCCTGTATAAGAAAATGTTCACTTGGGCAAGCGCTATTTTGGGCCAGATTCGATCTGAATGCGAAGGTGCGTATAGATTAGAGTGAACAATTGCGATTACTCCTTTATGCATGATTAGTCGCATGCATGCGGTGCTGAGTGCAAACAATGTTTGGTTAGAACAACAAGCATTTTGATTTCCGCTCGGTGTTTCTATAAAAAATAGACTGAAATGAATTATCCTAAACTTTTGTGACATTTTGAAAGTTGCATTGCTTTTAGCTCAGTTGTGTCCTCATCATATACATATATATTGTGAAGCGTATTTCGTAAACCATATTTCGTAAACCACGAGGTGCTCATTTCATAATTTTATGTGATTCATGTGATATGTGTTCAAGGACACAATCACGATTTCACTTTTAATACTGCGACACAAAGTTGTACCAATCACGGGTATTTCAGGCGACCTACCACACTTCGCGACAACATTTTATACCGTGTAAATAGATCAGCTTGCATTTTAGAATTTTACTTAAGCACGAAAAAAGGACAAGAAAATACAGTATAGTTCTAAATTTCAAGCTGATCTATTTACATGTATGTACCAACAAGCTCAACTCTTTACTCTTGTACTTAAACATTCTGATTCAGGTAAAATATATGTTACTGGCAAACATAGGGATGTTGAGTCGTATGAACACGACGTAACGTACGTTAATGTAGATTTTCTTCTACTCTTGTGTCAAAATTAAATAACTGAATTTCATACTTCTGGTAATTAAAAAACAAAAGTAAATTGCAGGGACGATCGAAGAAACTATATAGTTAAACGTTTCACGGCGTAAATAGGGTATATTGCAAGAACAATGCGGAAAATATATTCTCAATTTAGCGGTTCAAACCGGTTCGAACCGGTTCGAACCGGTTTGAACCGTTATTTTTTGCTCCCCGGAACTGAACCGGAACTGAACCGAAAGCCGTGAACCCGAACCGGAACCGAACCGATAAAAATTTCGGTTCGACACTCTGCTCGAAAGTGATGCAGCCCAAATGAAACTGAAAAAATCGCTGAGCGTACTCCGGCGTCGCAAGTTTCGATTTATAATTTACTGATCGCGTTCATTTTAATGTGTTCTCAAGTAGTGCCCTTGAAATAAGGGCACCCAACTAGTGCAAACATATGTGATCGTTCTGGTAGGTACAAACCCTAATTCAAATCGTGTTAGAAAAAAAAAATCCGCGGTGAATTGTTGCGTTGAAAACGGCACTAGGTCTCCTTGTCAATCAGTGTTCGAAAAAATTAATTGTTCACATCAGCTAAAAAAAAAAAAGAAAAAAAGAGAAAATCATATGGGGATGTGTCTGTTTATACTCTCTCGCATGTTCTGTTCTTGGTATTAGTCCGCACAAAACTAAAAGAAAGAATTTTATAATTTAAGAAACCTTGTACGACTCGTCATATGCGCCATTTACTTGGTCAGTAAAAGAGCTCCGAGCGCTCTTAAAAGCCTCTGCTTTATTTAAGCAACACAACTTATGACGCGAACAGTCAGACTCTTTCAATTCTGTAGAATTTCTTAATTGCTGTAAATAATGCTGTGTGCATGCAGTTTTGAGTTTGTATTGTTTACTTGTGCAGTACATATATGATTTGATGTGCTCTATTTTTCATGCCTCTTGATGTCCTTGTGACCTGTCAAAATGTGTTGCACTAAGCTGTGTGTTCGATCATCGCGTTTCACACTTGCGCTAAGAGCTGCCATCCACAATATTTCTGTCATAACATGTCAATACTCCGCAAAAAAAAGTGTCGTCGGCTTTGTTTTATGTTAGTAAATTGACCGGCATCCATGCCAACTTTGTTCTATGCTGTATTATGTGCTATGTTCGTGACTCTTTTTGATTGAATTATACCATGCAGAGATCCATTAAACAGTCCCCTACGTGAAAAAATGCTTTCTTGTCTGAATGTGATCGCCTGGAAATGGTGTCCTGTCACCTCTGACGGGCGCTTCAAATTAAAGCAATATGCAACGCGAGAACGCGAGGAACAGGGAAACCAAAATACCATGGGGGCCGCCATCTTTGAAAGCGAAACAACAAAACAGAGGCATAAAAAGTGGTTTAGTTCGCGATATGTGGTGAGGGGCGCTGCATGCAAAAATACTCTCAACACCATGTCTCCCGATTAACACAGGCTTATTCTACAGTGGGCAAACTGTATATGATAAACTGTGGTTCGGAGCTCGGGCGGAAAAAGCGCCGGAGAGTTGCCGGTGCTTGCCAGAGAACAACCACCCGAACGGTGCGCGCCGGCCGGAAACTGACCACTCGAACGCTATTGCCGGTTTTCTGGCAAAAGAAGTTGCCGACGATTGACCACCCGAATTCGCCATTAGGAGAAAACTTGTAAGCGTCAACAAATATGAACACGAAGAGGGTGATCGACACGTATAAGCGCTGGTTCCTGTTTTTTTTCTTCTGCCCACACAAGTTTTTTCAGCACCGAACACCAACGAGCCAACAACACGTACTTATTATAGCTTCTTTGTTGGTAAGTAAATTTAACCATGAAGGGGGTGCGCGAAACTGTGGTAGTAATGATCTTCTTAATGCACAATTCTTGACAATCGAGCGTTCTTAGATTTTTTTAGAGTAATGTGAGTCCTACAAAGGTTGACCGGTCACTTTCTGTCTGATATCTAATATTAACTTGCTCTTTATGTATTATACGATCGTGAGCCTACTGCAGTCCGGATATTATATAGAAAAAACAAATATTAGTAATTATGTGAATGTTAACTAATCATTTATAAATTATACATAATTTTTTTAATGTGTGCTTTTGTTGATGTATTGTGCATTTGATGACCGTATCGAATCCTAAAATAGTTGGGAGTGTATGAGGTTATATCAATTGTCCGTTACTGTGTTTTTAATATGTGATAAGTCAAAATACTGCAATTTTACACCAGCATCGATTTGATTGGGTAAAGCTGGCGCCCTTGAAAACAACAAAAAAGTCTGAATAAAATGTTGGTTTTGTTATGGAAGTACTGCATGGCCCATCGGCCAGCTGCTAAACATGAAACAAATAATGACCACCTCGTGTCATTTAAATATAAGTGAAGCGAGACAATGGAGAAGGGTATATTCTAATGAAACTTCAACCGGGGGCCCTAATCTCACACAGCGGGAAAAATGGATCCAGACATCGACGCGTGCTGCGATTGGCTAGCGGTGCGGAGCTGGCCAATCGCAGCAGGCGGCGATGTCCCGGTCGTGCTTGGTCCCGCCGTGTAGATTAGGCCTCCACCAACAATAAATGTAAAGCTGCCTTGCACTCATACGATTGTTGCATTAAATTACTAGGTACCGGTTGATCAAGTTCGTACCAGGGAAGTGTAATTTGCAGTAACTTAAAATACTTCTATACCTGAGGTTGAAGTAAAGGTTGACGTCTCCGTATCAGGGTGGTAAAGCAGGCGACCCGTGCCTCTGAAATATGAAAACGAGAAAAATTGTCGCTCTTTTTCTTTCTTTAAATAAGTGCCTTTTATTAATAGCCCGACACCGTCAACGTGCTAAATATGTATAAAAAAAGCACTTCATATTTAAAAAAAAAAGAAAAAACTGCGAAGGTATACATGGAGCTAGTCGGCCAAATTGCGTCCTTTCGCCCATCTGAGAAGAGGCATGAATATGTTAGGATATTCTCCGCACACAAGAAAAGAGTCGAAAAAAAGGCGAGAGGAAGTGGCCACGTGTACGTAAACTCTCCGCTCAAGCAGAGCGATTTTCTTCGGTAGGTGGGAAACAACATTTGGGTTGTTAATTCTTCGTTTGTTGGAGGGCGTCCACTACTTGGCAGTCGACGAAAACAAGGTGCCCTTCGAGAACATTTATCTCACCTTTCTCTAAAGCTAAGTCTTCGATTGTTCGAAACCGGTCGATTTTCGAAGCTGTAGAAAAGGCAAGGAAGTCATGGCCACGACTAGCAGTCACAGACGACGCTGGAGCTCGACGCCTTGACGCCTAAGGCCACGGCATCCCATGCGCAAACAGCCGACGAAGTTGACTGTCCTGGTTGGAGCATACAATTGGTAGATACAAAGGCGGAAATCTATATGTTACACACCATGATCGATCAACCAATCAGAACCAACGGAACAGTTGCCCACGGCGTTCTGGCCGGGTCGACACGAAAGCCGTGAGGAAAGCCCCGGGTGCGTTAAGCTGTTAGAGAAAAGGTTGGAATGGACTACCAAATTTCCTCTTGTAGCGTGGCAGTCTAAATTATAGCTTAGCATGCCGGAGGCATCCCATGGGCATTTCGCCCCCTTCAGCTAGTACTAGCCTAAGTCGGCTCATATTAACGCAAACTCCCTCCAAAAAAAAGAAGAAAGGAACTTACACGGAAGCAATACTTGAGATAAAGGCGAAAATATGCGATACTAAACATACAATATAATATACACATCATTAAATGGTTCGCACGAAACGTTATGTGAGAATTGGAATGGTTGAACACTAATTGCCGTTTGCTTACAGCGTCCGAGCAGTTTCGTGACAATTTTGCAGACCGATGACCGCGCGAATGTCGCTCGAGAATCCCGGCCGCTTTTAAAAGGGAAACAGGGAGCAGCTAAACGGATCCCTTCAATTTATCTTGCAGCAAAGTATGGTATAATGGAAATGCTTAGTAACCTTTCTAGGATCGAATTGCATATGCGATGGTGGAAGTAGAACAACTACATATTAACAACTCAGTGGCACAGCCACTGTTTTCATTGTCATGATAGCGAGGTAGGTAAACAGCAATAAACTCATCAATAAACATTTATTAATCCATACGATCCGTCCTCTTTTGTTGTTTTGTTACAAACCTATTAGTTCAAGTTTCTGTCAAGTTGCCCGGAATCTTCTGAACGTCCTTGGTAGGTAGGGCGCCATTGAAACAGTCCGACTATGGAGCGTGTCAGATTTTCTTCGTCAGTTTCGTACGCAAGCTCCAAAAATTCAACCGATTGCTTTGATATTTTTTTTCGAGATCATCCTTTTCTTCAAATGATGCTAGTGTAAGTATTTATATCTAATTTTATGTTCTCGTCGTGTCCTCTCAGAAATGTTTAATTGTCAATTTCCAGTAAAAAAAAATGCACCTTCGTTTTAGTTTTTGTTGAGCTGTCCACATCTCTAGCCGTTGGGTTCTGGACACTGAGGACATATAAGTTTTGCTTATTTAGCTCTTCCTAAAAATTTCCGTCATCCTTTAGTCAGACTTTAAAAAAGTTAAAGTAGTTTTTTATTTTTGGTATAGTACACTATAGTTATTTTATATTTTAATTTTTTGAAAATTTTGAATGAAAATAATTATGAGAAGTCGAATCCTAATTACCTACTCGTTTTCCACCTGTTCTCGATCGGATACATTTTTTTGCAGTGCACCCGATTTAGCAAAATAAAAATGGGAAAAGTGTGGGACATACATCCGGAAAGCTCACGTCCTTCTAATGAATAGTATATATCTATATTTTTTGCAAAGACATCCTTATGCAGTGATTTAAACCTTCTGTTGAGAACAAGTGCAAAATTTCGCCAAAGCCCTCTGCAATCAATTTTGGAACATCGCCTCAACCCCTGAATAGCTTAGCATTCATCGTTCCTATAGTGCACGTCATAAACCATGAACCTCGTAAGAGGTCTCACCTTGTGATTTTACCAGTCATATCTTCAAACCAAATGGTAGCTGAAAAATCTCCTCCTATAGGCCCATGGCATCGAAAAGAATTGACAGATTTTTGGCGTCCTCTGGCTCGAAGGTTGATTCATTCCGGTAGCACTGATACAGCAAGACCGGTGAATATGTCAATTCCTTGGAAGAAAATGATATGAGTGTTAGTGAGTAAATGTTACCATGAAGACTTTGAAGCTAAAGTTGCAAGACAGGGGAGCCGGCATCAATCGTGATGGAGACCCGAGTCAAAAGGAAAACTCCAAGCAAATTAAATCTGGCAGTTTTATCTTATAAACTCCAGAATTAACATTCACGTATTTCGTAGTGCTACCTGGCAGCTTATACCACCGTTCATTGCAAAACATATTTTGAAGAACCCGTTAAAAAAATAACGTAGTCGCGAATTTTTTTTTTGTTAGTGTGGTTTCACTAGGGATAAAAAGTGTGCGCAATTTTTGTGTAAAAATTTATTATATCTGTCCCTAGTGATTACAAGAAAACGAAGTTTTTAATGCACGCGAACATTGCTTAATTATAATCAATCTAAAGTTTAAAGCAGAAAAGCGAACTCAGTAAACAATATTACTAATCCTAGCGGACATAAAACAAATATCTTCCTTTCTAATTTTTTCAGAGAACTAGAACGTTTCTTCGTGCATTGAAAAAAAAAAAAGAAATTCAGGCCACCATTTTTTGTTTGTGCTTCAAAAAAAAAAAAAAAAACTATGCTCGAAATTTTGTTGAGACACACTCCCGCCTACAAGAAAAGTAATTAGTCGTTAGTTGTTCATACAGCCGGAGGTGTCTGATTGAGCGAGGCGACATTGTCAGCGACTGTAGATAAGAAATTTAGCCAGTGCAGTTCAACTGCTAGCCTGTGGTCTTTAGCCTGCGTCACGCAGTAGTGTTTTACGGCCGCAAGCTGTTATGATGCTCATGCAGATCGAAAGGGGCACGGGTGGAGGTTAACTCCAGGATCCCTGGGTTCTGCAGCGTGGAGCTAAGCTTGCTTCGAGTGCTCTAACCCACTCGGCCACCAATCCCCCCTCCCGCCTACAATAAAAAAAATAATTAAACAATGTAGGAGAAGCAACAACGAGGAAGAGAAAGGGGTTGTAGTGGCACACGAAAAGAGCAGCCGACCTGACGACGGTCGTGAGAAGAGCCACACGGGACGTATCTTCAGGATTCTAACCCCAAGCCACCGCTGTGCATCTCAAATGTATGCTAGATTTAAATACGCAAATGTAACGTATCCTTGCATAATACGCTTGCTCATTTAAATGGGCTTCCCACAATCTCTATCCTAGATATTTGAAGGCATCATAGAACAAACCCCACGCGAGAAATATTTCTCGCGACTGATTTTCTTGTGTGCTTTTAAATGCGACTGGGTTTCTTTCGGCAGTGCAATATTTAAGTCGCGAAACTCATTAGAGCCATTCCCAAACCTTGTTTTTTTATTTCGGGGCCTGCCGGAGTAGACAAGGACATGTTCATACAATAAAGCCGAATGACCTAATGCGAAAGGGCCGTGCGTGCGAAGATGCCGTAGTTTCAAAATTTATTCGTTTAAACAAAAACCACGAAGTTTGAAATGTGACTCAAACTCTCTGAGAATGACGTTTTACATTATAACACCATGTTCAGTCTGCTATCACAAAACTTTATTTTACTCACACCTAATTTCGTCATTCACCGAGTTTATCCCTTAGATTGCAAAAAATGGCTTTGGAGACAGTCTCAGTAAACTGCACGAAAGTTTACGTATGGATATTTACTTAGAGTACAGTAACTGGTCGCAGTAGCCCGCATGTTAGTGTGGAGCGCGAACTGACGGCGAGCTTTTCATCGACATTCAGTTTACAGTTATGCCTGACATAAGTCGGTTGACGCTCGGCATCAGAAAAGAGAGCCGAGCGTAGCACAGAAGATACGCAGGCACCCGGCAGCAAAACATGCCCGTCTTGGACGCAGTTTCCGCTATTTCCATAATGTCGTCAGTGTCGACACGTCGTTCCGCATGGACCCGCGTTCCGGAGACGGCCATTTTAGCCCAGTGTACATAAGGCTGCTGGCACTGCTCCAGAACTTCGCTGTTTCTAATGGCTTCGTTTGCTCGATGGACAAAGTTAGCGTTAAAAACGTCAATGCAACCGAGATGTTCTGCATGTTTTAATTGGGAGACGGAAAAAAATTAAAAAACGTTTACAAATCTCTGTAATGCGACACTATCATGCTTTAAGAGCGACTTTGTTTCTCTCATTGTTGTGCCTTGCCCACAGTCACTCTGGCTGTGTTCCAAATTTTACCCAAATGAATTCGAGTAACTCCGGCGGGTCGTCTCAAGTGACAACACAGATTGAAAAACGCTGGACACGGGTAGGGTTTAGAACGCAAAGGTAAAAACACACTACCCTGGAGTAGGACCGAGTAAATTTTGGAACACGCCCTCTGTGAAATTTCAGTTGATTGCTTCTAAGTGTGAAAGTTGTTAATATGCGGTGACATTGAGAGTAACCCGGGACCTTCAACTGAAGAGATGTTTCATTCGATAATGGAGGGTCAAGCCGAAATTAAAAAGGACGTTTCCAATTTAGTTATCAAACAATCCGGTAGCGACAAATCGATTCCCGAAGTATTATAAAAATTGCAGGTGTCTGACAAAGTTTTACTTCAGTTAAGAGCTCAAATCCCGTGAGGTCAATGCTCTTAAACAAACTGTAAACGCACTCGAGCTGACAACTACAAAACAAACTTCTCGGCTGGCTAATTTGAAAGATCGTAGTCAACGTTTAAATCTTATCATCTTTGGAATTCTTGACGATTCAGAGGAGACCAAGCGAGATTTGAGGGGAAAAGTAATTAATAATATTTTATTTTCTTAAGTCGACTGGACGTTACTTGCACTTCTGTAGCGAGGATTCATCGCCTTGTTATACGCCTAGGAAAGTGGCCTATCATTCTTTACCTTCAGGACTACAATGAAAAAAATAAAAATTCCTGGGAATACAAAAAAAAAATGCTTAAGGGCACAAATATTTACATTAAACAAGATCATTCTCAAAAAAAAAAAAACCTTAACAAAAAGGAGGCTACTAATGAACAGTTCAAGCGAAGATAGAAAGAACAAACTCAATGTTTTCCCAGTGAATGACAAACTTCGATTTGCCAATGATCTGTATGAATGGAACGAATCTACAAACTAGCGTGTCAAGTTATCCCCCTCCAATGAATCGCCTGTCAATGTTTGACAATAATTACCTCCTGTAAACAAATGGTTTCGTCTACTGAATATGAATTCACAAAAGCATTGTCAATAAAACGGACTGGTTCGGATTAGTTCTCTTGAATCATGAGTCCCCGTGTCGCGGTCATTACAGAAACGTGACTGAATGAAAATGTGTCAGATAATGAATTTTTTCCTAAATCCACCAAGTTTTTCGTCGGGGCCGTCTCGTGGTGGCGAAATCGCAGTCGTAATAAAGTCATCCATCTGTGTAATACCCCTGTCAGACGGGCACCTTGAATGTCATTTACGCTAAAGGCCTTTAGGATTTTAAATGACATTTAAGTCGTGTCGTGTCAGACGGGTGACTCAAATGTCATTTGGGTGATGTCTATCACGATAGCAGTCTGTTGTTAACCCGGCAAACTAGCGTTTATTTTATTGTTTACTAAGTAAATAAAATGTAATGAATTCCCAGAACATAGAATTCAAACACGGTGATGAAAACTAAGTACACGTTTTGACGGAGACAAGGTGTTTGTGGCAACTATGACACGACGTCAGCAATCCCAAGTAATCCGTAGCCGTAGCCGTTCCGCCGCTTGGCCTCGTCTGCTTTCAGAACTCCGTGCATCTTGCTCGCCGTTGTTCCTCTGCGCTCTTTCGTTCTTCGCCGGATTCGTATACCCCATTGACGTTTTCGTCTGCGATCGATTCAAGCGAAGACCATGAACCTGTAGCGTTGGAGCCTGCTGACGACTATTGATCGTAGTGCGATGGATCCGGAATGTCGGATCGCGTTCCTGACGCGCAACAGACCGCGAGTATACTAAACAAATATATCGCAAAAGGTGTGCGAGATATACTCGTTATAAGCATTTTTTTATAAAAATAATTGCTACAAGCATTTTTTTCAATTGTATTTATATTATTTATAATGTTTTATCTCAATTCGTGGAACTTGTGCTGACCGCTGTTGACGAGACTACACATTTACGAGCCGTAAATGAGTTTGGGAGAACTCAGTTGAGCTCGAATGTCATTTAAGTCAAATGTCATTTGAGTTGCTCTGTGACACTGCCTAAATGACATTTTGACACTGAATGTCATTCGGGGTAGATGTCATGTGAGGTGCCCGTCTGACAGGGGTATAACAAGATTAGAACATATTAGTAATCATAAAAGTACAATTTTACGTCTCGATATCTGGGGCCGAAAAGTTATCCTTTGTGTTGTGTATAGGCCTCCTTCTGCTAGTCCAGAATTTTAAAATCGGCCTTTATGGTTGCCTATTAAAATACACGGCTGAATCCGTTCTGGTTGGGAATTTGCATCTCCCCCATATCGACTGGTTGCGATTATCGAGCCCATGCGATGACGAGATTATTTTTTACATAATTTTCGCATGCGGTCTTTCTTAAATTGTTTTGGAATTTACACATGAGCAGGGCTCGAGCCGTTCAATTCTGGAGCTTACATTTTGTTAGTAATGCATTCGCTAAATATTCTGTAAGCCTTGAGGAAAGTAAATCTGATCACAAACTTGTACTATTTCATTGCTATCTTAACCGACCTCTGCCAAAGAAAAAAAGTAGTAACTATGGTACAGGATTTTTGAAGTCTAATTACGAGAGTGTTTTAAATTATCTCGACTACTGCTTCAGCGATTTCGGTGAAGACGATGTGATTTGGCTATGGGACAAGTTTAATTCTATATGTAGCTATTGCTTAGATAATTTATTCCTAGTTGACGTAAATGCATGGGACGAAGAAAACCTTGGATCAACCGAAATATAATTCACCTTACATGTAAAATAAAAAAGTGTCAGAAAAAACCGTTCTAAGAGGGGAACTATACATCCGCTACAAGCTGAACTGGCTTGTCAAGTCAAAGGAGCGAGAGATAAATATTTTTCATACACCCTTTTAAACTACATGAAACATGAATCCTGTAAAGTTGTGGAACTATATTTCAGAAAAGGCTAAACCGGTCGAGCAGGTAAATGTTAACAACGTCATAATCAATGACAAACACCAAATCGCCGAAGAATTTAACCTTTATTTTCAATCTGTGCTCTCGAATACAGATTTGAACACTCCAGTTGCCACCACTGTAGGTACACTGATCGCCGATTTTATCACCTTTTATGGTGTCTTTGTTATGTTATTAAATCTGAATACGAAATCGAGCAGTGGGCTTGATAAAATACCGAACGGCTTCCTCCGTAGATATGCCGAATCTATTTCACACTTTCTAGCAGTCATTTTTCGTGCTTCTTTTCGTGCATGTGTGCTCCCAAATGACTGCGGACAGGGCGTGTTGTGCCAATTCATAAAAAGGGTGATCATTCTGTTGTAAGCAATTGTGTCCTATTTCAATCACTAGCAACTCATGAAAAACTTATGTAACATGTGTTTAGTAGTTATATTTAAAATATTTTAGAAGAGGAATTTGCTGACTTCTTTTCAGCATGGTTTCCGGAGGGGTACTCCACAATTACGCAACTAGTTACAACAGTTCGTGACTTCGCTGCTACCTAGACAAGTCTGGACAGGTCGGTATTATTTTTGTTTAGATTTTAGCAAGGCTTTCGACAGGGTCCCGCATGGTAAACGTATTTTTAAACTAGAACGTCTTGGGCTACTACCAGAGATAGTTAATTGGATATTATCATATTTGTTCAATCGCAGCCAGTTTATTAACGTTGGAGGCTATTTTTTCGGTACCCTCGATGTTTCCTCTGGTGTTCCCCAGGAGGGTCTACTTGGTCCCCTGTTATTTCTGGTCTATATAAATGATATTGTATCACCTGTGAGTGCTTACGTTAATATCCCCTTATTTGGAGATGATTGTGTTTTGTTTAAAACCATATCCTCTGTCGATGACCAAAAATGCTTAATTATTCTCTTTTTATTTGACAATTGGTGTAATGAGTGGGAAATGCAACTGACTTCTGCGAAAACTGTTCACTTACGCATGATCAGGAGAATTAAACCTTTGGAATGCGCATATAAAATAAATATTGTTACAGTAACCGAGGTGATTGAATACAAAAACTTTGGAGTAACCCTAACAAGTGATCTACGATGCTCAAGGCATATCCAAAATATCAGCTCATCAGCTTTTGGAAAATTAGGTTTCCTACGAAGCAAGCTAAGAAATGCTCCAACCTCCGTTAAGCTCCAAGGGTACAACTCATTGGTAAGATGAAAAATAGAATATGCTAGTAGAATCTGGGATACGAAGACGAGAAAATAGCTTCAAATATTGAGATGGTCCAAAGGAGAGCAGTTCGTTTTCACAATCAATTTTCACAATCAACACAACCAATTTCACAATCAACTGGTTTACTTCGTGGCTTCAAAATTGCATATTTTGTCTTCGGAACATTTAACTGAAGTTGATTAGAGTTAAACCAGTCCGATGGCTCGTTGGGCCACGTGTTAGTAGTAACTTCAAGATCACGTTAAAATGAACCAGAAAAAAAAATAAGCTGGTGTCGTCGGCATACAAAGCTATTGCAGGAGTGTTTGGTATACGTACAATATTATCAATATAAATGATAAAAAAACAGGAGGACCTAAAATAGACCCATATGGAACCGGATACGAAATTTGTTCTGACTTTGACCAATATCCATTCAAACACGTATATTGTGAACGACAAGATAAGTAACTACGTATCAAATTTGAAGCAACACCTAGAATTCCATACAACCGTAGTTTATCGATCCCTTTGAGGGACAGGTTCACTTCATGATAAAATTTCGAATTAAAACTTTGCACATGGCAGTAAGACACCCTAAATATGTGCCTCAAATTATTTTTGGCGAATACTTATTATAGAGAGGTCAAACGTAGGCGGTACATTTGCGAGACCACTGTACGCGACCGGATAAACAATAAATGAATAAAATCGGAATTTCTTTTTTCACGCAATATTTAATAATATGTTTTATCCAGCTACAAGGTTATGTAAAGGTGAAGCTTTCTTTAGAAACACAAAACATATTAGATTGCAATGGCAACGGTAGTTCTTAGTTGTTTCAGTGAGAAAAGACTTCCGTTCCTCATTTTCGATGGAAACCAAGAAAGCAGTTTCGGGTGCCCTGCAGCAGAGGCCAACGTTGCACACTTCGCACATCCATTGTGTGCGGCACGGATTAGCTTGTGGTGCTGCATAAGGCACACCTTCTCGACGTGGATTGGACGGGGAGATGGCTAACCTTGTTGTAGCGTATGTCTTGTGGAATGTGTGGCTTGTAGGAAGGGTGTTCGACTTTTCGCTTTATGCGGGTTGAGCTCAGGAGCACCCACGAGTCCTTCCGCGACTTGCAATTTGGATTCTTTCAACGACGGAACACGCTCCCCTGCCGTAATTTGCTTAAACAAAATGTGGGCATTCACAACACTCACATCCATGAAATGAAAAAAAAAATTCTATGCCACCGTTTTTTACTTTTACGATCCACTTCATAATACGATTTTAGCATATCTGCCTTATCGACGTGGCCCATGTGTTTGTTGTAGTAGATGATGACTTGTGGACAGGGAACGTCTTCTTGAGCTCCGTCTTTTCGCTTCCGCTTCACGGTTTTAATTTCCGAAGGAGTGTGAGCATTGGTTATCATTGTGACACATCTCTTGTCTTTCCACTTGAGAACGAGCATTTTGTCATCAGGACGCATCCTCCAATCGACGTCCCTCTTTTGAGACCAGCATCTGTACAGAGCTGGGGCAGTTGCTTGCGATTAGCTCGCACAGTTTCTGTAGCATAGATCTGAGCGCTTGTGAGATGTTCGACCAGAGGTACGATGAGAAATAATTATCGAAATAAACATGGTCGCTTGTTCCTTTGAGGCACTCGGTGAGGTCTCGTACAACTCGCTCACCTAGACCTTGCTCGCTGCTTTGGTTGTCTGCCTTACCGCATAGATTTGAACTGGCAGACGTAACCCATCTCGTCAGCACGGGTCCACACCCTGTAGCCACGCTTGATGGGCTTCATGGGCATATATTGCTTCAGCGCAGACCTCCCTTTGAAGCAATCATGGGACTCGTCGATACTCTGGTTTCGGGATGAAGAATAATACGTGAAAAACGTTTGCGCCAGTTTATCAAGCAGTGGACGTACCTTGTAGAGCTTGTCAAAGCCTGGGGATCCACGTTTTGGAGCAGCGGCATTGTCGTTGAGGTGGATGCTCGTGAAAAGTGCCCCGAACCGACGCATAGACATCTGACGTGAGACAAACGGGTCTCTCAGGCATTCGCGGCTTCACCAGAAGTCCATGTAGCTGGGTAGCTTCTTTATGCCCATAAGCATGTTGATGGCCAGGAATGTTTCCATCTCTTCTTTTATTAGTTGGGGAAAAGCTTTTCCCGTCTGCGTTGCGTAAAGGTTCGTCTGAAAGACAATGTCCTCAATTATGTCTTGAGGCACTAATTCCAGGAAGACGTCCGCCGGCCACTTGTCTTGAGCATCAAATTTCAAGCTGTCTTGCACGCCAAATGCCTCAGCACATGTGTTTAGTTGTGACCTGTAGTCTTTTTACCCAACGCATCGCCGAATGAACTTGTTGGTGTGGTGCACGCCATAAGGTCATCGTTGGAGTCCTGCGAGCTTTCCGACTCAGATAGTTCCGCATCACCTTCTTCTATCTCGGTTTCGTCATCCGTGGTAGATTCTCCGGATTCATCGTCTGAAGGTATATCTTCAATGACGACATCATGTCTTCTCCGATCATAGGAAGACTTCGACCCAAGTTCCATTCCTATAGAGAAAAAAAATGATTTCTGAAATACTGAAGTGTTTGGTAAGTGAAAATATAGGCCTACATTATACAAAAAGTATGAGTGAAATACACGAAACAAAAGCTTGTATGGTTATTTTGTAAAATTTACTATTATGCAATGTTTCAGTACAGTAATTTCAAAAATGAACCACCGCAGTTTTTTTGCCAACCGAAGGCTTAGAAATGAAGATTGATCTTAGTAAGAAGTATTACTTGCCTCTTGAGAGCTGATAGAAGAACTTGCAGAGCACTTTTCTATATTAGGGAACGTGAAACAAATGGAGTGACGCGTTGATGTGAACAAGTGGAAGCCACGTGTCGAACAGCGTTTTTCCAGCGTCCTAAAGAACACCCGTCAAAAATAATGGAAACATTTAACATTCCTGTCGAGAGAGGAGCGCCACCGACTTGCAAAGCGCGGTGGTTTCAAAGGGAGACCACTCGTCCGTTTTGCTCTTGGGCGACGTTTTTTTGGTGGTATCATCTTGAAACCACAATCCATCAATTAAAACAACATATGATGCTGAATGGAATCAAACGCTTTTCTGAAGTCAAAATATTCCAGTGGTAAATGTATATTACATGCCAAAATACTATGTGTAACCTGCACTCTGAAACAGAATGGATATGTATCAGCCACGTATATGAAGCACCAGTTCCCTGTCAATCCAGACCTGCAGCGTTTTTCGACGTATAGATTTTGCTGCCCAAAATCCGCATCTGCTCGCAGTGTTTTTTGAATGGTCGGCAAACTGCCAACAACCTTGGGCCAATGGTGCAACAGGAATGCAAGCTGAACGCAGCTTATGCCCTGAAGAAAACATTCGCGTGTCACGTGGACAGCCAGTTTGATTAATATGTCTCTTATGCGAGTAATTGGCAGGTAACACATGTTTTGAAACAAAGTGCATCAGCCAAATTGGGGCGTTGCGAACGCACAGTACGGTCATTTTAGAGCGCAGCTCTTAGGCGCCCATTTCTAGCTTGAGCGGCGTCGCCGTCACCGTCGGCGTAACCGCGCGTTGCGTTATGTGACGTTTCCCATAATGACGTCAAACCTGACGTCACGTGTGACGTCACGAGGGTCACTAGGGTCACAAATGACGTCATGAGTGACCTCACGATTAACGTCAGGAGTGACCTCACGAGTGACGTCAGGAAGGTTACTCGTGAAGGTCATGCCGAAAGTCACAATCACAATGGACACATGAAGGTCACGACCTTGACGTGACCTTCACTCGTGAGGCCTTCACGAGTGACGTCACGAGGGTCACTAGGGTCCAGGACCAACTTAGATGAGGGGGAGACCTGTCTACTGAATGGTGGCTCAGCGCCGGCTTGGAAGTACGCGCGTTCCTCACGAACGCTCGTGGTGGCGCTCGGAGCCTCCCATTCTTCCCTACTGGATCCAGTGCGGGAAGCCTTGGGGGACACCGAAGTAACCGAAGCGAGGTAACTACGCCACTGGAATTCTGCGCGTTACGACACGAAAATTTAAGTATAAACTCGAACCGCGGGTAAATTGTACACTGTTGAGTGCCGCTGTGTACCTCGCACGGCAAAAAGGGGCGAAGGATTTTCATTTCACGAATTTCTATCATCGACTGTCCGCGAAGAATGAATCAAAAGAATCTCGAGAGCGGGTAAGTGCCGATTTTTTTTGTTTTTTCATCTTAGTCATCTGGGACAGTAAGAATAATAGCGTCATATTGTTTTCGAAGAAAAAAGGCAGTCAGGACCAGTTTCAATATTGTTTTTTGTTTTTTTTCTATTTTTTTTTCTATTTTAAAGATGAAAATAACTCCCAGTGGCACCTAAGTAATAGCGCGGGCACTGCCTTATGCTCGCTGCATTTTACAGGAAATGATCATAAAGGGAATGTGAATATAAGAAAGCTGGAAACCACAGCGGTGCCAACGGTGTTCCGTGTTCGAGATTTATCCGATTGACAAACAGTGCAATTCATGCAGACTAGAAAACCCCCGCGAACCCCCACCACCGTCGCACAAAGGATGAAGGTATGAATTAATTTAGTTTCGCGTGCAACTAATTTTTCAGAGTATTTGTAACAGTTACAGATGGCGACAAAAGAATTTGATCTGGTATGGACGGCGAGCCCGGTGAACGAAAGAAATGCTGCCTTGAAGGGACCGACGTGGAGCCGGTGGACCTCTCGGTATTTTGGCTCAGGAACACATTCCTCGAGTGCGTGAACAGCTGGAAGATAACGGCACCGTCGATCAGCGTATTTCGAACGTCCGAGACTCACGAAGCTTTGGCAGTCACAACATTTTCTACTGTATTGTGCACACGTCATCTGTTGAACCAAGGAATCAAGTACGTTTTAACGTTCAAGTTCTCTTCAGACAGAGTAGAGTCGCCCTTTCCGCGGTGAGGCAGCGGAGTGGCTCCAACGACCGAACGGATGCCTAAGGTGCCCTTTCATGTCTGCACCAAATTCGTATCATCATCATCAGCATCATCATCATCATAATTTATTACCTTGAAGAATCTTACGGGCATTACACAAGAAAGTGCCCCTTAAGACTGAGAGTTCGATATAGGTGCGCTGCTGCAAAAGCCAGGACTGCAGCCTGCTGCTTCGCCGCGAAATATGAAGAAGATTTTGCAACCCTTCTTAAAGGAACTTCATACGTTCCCAAATAATCGTTTATAAAAAGTTAGAACCAGCAAAAAACTCAAAACCAATCTTTTGATAGATTTTCCAGCTCCAGGACTGCAAACCAGCACGCTGGCACTAATCGGAGGTTTCCTTGCGAGGGCGGCTGAAGACAACATTGCCTGCGATAGGTGCTTGCACCAGCTCAAGTCCCCTCCTCACAACAGCGCAACCGTTGCGATAGAACGCAACCTGGACCGTGGGGTACTGCGATATCCCAGACCTTGCTTCGTCAACTTTCTGAGAACGCTTGAGAGCGCAGCCAATTCTGCCCAGACGGGGTTATTAGCACTGAGGAAGCCACTGCTGACGTTTACTAACAAGGTTCTGCCGGCGATTGCGAGCAACCCGCTATTTGCCATTGTGGCCAACGACTCACAAGATCACAGAACCACCCTGGCTACACTCGTCATCAGCAAGTTCACGAGGCCTTTCCTGACGAAAATTGCATCAAACATGATGGAGGAGCACCGGGCAAAGTAGGTCCATAAATGAAAAACCTACTTCCCGAAAGGGGTTGAAGGTGCAGGACTTCTGTGAGAAGCATGCATATAATTTGTTTTGTAATGAGTGTAAACAAATGCTGTATATACCTATTAATTACTGTGTGAATCCATAAAAGGAGATTTTTGCGCCCAGAAGCTGCACCAGTGTTAAATAGTTCCTTGCTTTAATAAAAGGCTGTAAGACTAAATCACAGGTTTCAGTGTCGCACCGTGAATCGCGCAGCCTTCCCTAATCAAAATGACGGGGGGGGGGGGGGGCCTTTGCGCGCCGCCTCGTAGCCGCAACGTACACTAGAGCTCCAGTAGCTCTCACAGAGGAGGGCGCGCGATCGACAGGTATCCTACCTATTCAAGTTAGTCCTGCTAGGGTCAACGTTGTTAGATTAGCTCAGTTACGGAACTGGTCATAGACTTCATGCACGAGCAGTACGCCCCTCACTCACCACTACTCGCCTCTCGTCGTTCGACGCGCCGGACGGCTGCTTTGGTAACTGCAGTATATTATGGGATACGTATGTTTCGAAGCACAGCGTCTAGATGGCGTTCCACCGTACTCTATGAAACACACATTTCGTAAACAAAAATCTAAATGGCGCTTCGAACGACGGGAGGCGGACTGAAGTGAGTGAGGGGGGGGGGGGGTACCCCCTTCTGCGGGAGTTCCGCTCCTGAGGTAATCTAGTAGCATTGGCTGGGGTCATGAGTGACGTCACGAGGGAGGAGGGAGGAAAAAGTAGTGAGGGGAGGAGGAGGGGAGGGGAATAAGAGGGGGAGAAGGATGGAGGAGGGGGAAATGGAGAAGGAAGGAGGAGAGGGTAGCGGAGGAGGGCGAGGGGCATACCCCTCCTCTCCGTACCCTCCTTCCTCCTTCTCAAGGGCTGCACTCTAATTTGGCATTACAAAGAATTGTAAATGTCTCTATTTTTTTAGAGCTTCTCTCTGACATCAATATTTTGTCGAAGTCCATTATAGAAGGCTCTGATAATTTGTAGTGATGTAAAGCAACACCCACTATACATAAAAAGATTAGCCAGTTGCGCTGGCGCCACATTGGCTCTGCTGGCAAAAATAATTGTCGCCTGGCGTTCTCAAAGAAAAAGAAAAAGACGCCCTCAACACTGGAGTTTCAGTGAGAGTGTAATTTGATAAAACGAAGTCGTGACGACAGGACAAAGTTCGAAGCAACCAGACGTTCTTCAACGGTACTAATGCTGTTGGAGAATGACAAGCAAAAGAAGACGAGGATTTGATGGATGTACACGCGAAGATGAAAAAGCGCGAAAAAGTCATGAGCAATAGCTCGTGACGGTGCCATAATAAATTGTCATTTTAACGCGCAACAATCTGGTAGCAGTCCTTAAAGTCCCCGAACACCTGGTGCCGATACCCGGTATCATCGAGGCGCCTGACAGAATAGAAATGACAGACTTGCCTGGCATGGAAGGCAATCAACAGAACAATCGAAACAACCACTCAACCTCCGAACATGGACCGACTGAAAAGAAAGCGAACCGTCATCCATGTAGCGGTGACCAGAACCACCAACGAGTTGTCAGCGAGGCTAGATTCCTCGGACGCAACCGTTCGTGAGCTGACAAATTGGAATGTCCTAAAATGAAAAAAAAAAAAGTTCTACGGAAAGAAGTAGACAGAGACTGAAGATGGTGTTGCCATTGATCACCTTGACGAAGAGTTGGAAGGCATGGAGACGTACGGGGCGTCTATCTGCCGTGCGAAAACAAGAGCTACGCTCAGGATCGAGACCCTGCAGGCACTTAACATCCCACTGCATAATATGGGCAAGTCACAATATTGAAGACCAATGTCATTACAGGTCAAATGTTATAGCGGTCAAGCTTCCAACGTTTGAGATCAAGAGGTTTGAGAGGAGTGTTTAGCACTGGAAACCTTTTGGGATCAGTTCAAAGGATCAATACATAACAATTCTGACATTTGAACCGTTGAGAATTTATATATATTAGACAAATACATAACGGGAAAGAGAGATGACAGCATCCGAGAATTGTCGATAAATGAAAAATTCTGACATCACTGTGGACCTTTTAAAGGGCATGTTTGGCAGAGCCAAGTGATCATTGACGGCCACATGACACACCTGTTCAATCTTAAACACGTCATGGCATCAAGCGATGCCGCGGTATTGAGACAGATATACGATGAGGTCACTATAAATGTATGCAGCCTAGAGGCACTCGGCGTGAAGGTCGAAGAGTATAGCGTTCTGCCTCATGCTGCCATGCAAACCTGACTCCCAAGTGATCTCATTCTTCGTTACTGCCAGCAAAAGGCCACCGTCATCGTTAACACCTCGGGCAATCCGAAAAAGTGACTGCAATTTTTGAAGCGTGCACTGAAAAGTGGAGAGCGCGGTCTTGATTTAAGAAACAATGATATCACTGATGAAAAGGTGAAGAGGCACGCGGAGAATGCCCAACTCAGCAACGCAAAACTTATGTCACTCCATCTGCATCAGCGTTGGCCACCAAAAAGGACAGTCAAAATGATGATTGTTTGTACTGTGGCACACGGGGGCACTCATTTGACCAATGTGACATACGCTTACATCAACTAAAAAATGGAAATACTAAAGAAAGACGGCTGATGCCTCCGACGCTGCAACGGACTGTCGCAACGCAAGATTTCTTCATTGGAGCAAATGGCAAGGAAGACGTTAGACTTCCCTTTGCGATCCGGCTCTCAGTCCTACAAGTGACAGATGCCGAGGAGCAGGCAGAGCCGCAACCAGGAGAACACGAATAATTCCAATTACCAGCCCAACGATAATACTAAAGTGGACATGTTTGCCACAGCTGAAGTGGAACCACTTCAACGTAGTTTCAATACTGCTGTTACGGGTGATGAAAGTGACAGAGATGGCAGAGGTTCGCCGCTGAAACCTGTTGACGAGAGAACCAAGAAAAGAGCTGAAACCAACCACGAATATGTTAGCTGGTTGAAAGGTGAAGTGTAAAAACTGGGGCTAATAAAGGAGGAAAAGAAGTGTAGCTGTCACCGCAGTTATTGCAACCACGACAGTCTCGAGTAATCTGAGACGTTACTGCGTGCCTACATTCGAAACTAGTGTTACCTCGAGGCAGCGGCGTAGATTTTCCATTTTCCCAGGGGGTGGGGGGGGGGGGGGCAGGCTGAGAAGTTTTTCGGGTGGGGAGGGGGGGGTGCACGTTACCTTTTTGCCAGAACTGGAAATTGAAGCTAACGAAAGCACGCTGGGGATTCCATTTCCCATGTATTTTGTCAATAAAAGCAACGTGGTTATTTTGTTTACATGCCACTACTAGACGCTCGTTACATGGAACGTAAACAGCGTCTCGGTAAGGATCATGGCCCGGCCCGGAGGGGGGGGGGGCTCTGTCCACCCCGGATCTCATCAGGGGGGGGGGGGGGCAAGAGCCCCGATGCCCCCCGAAGTCTACGCCTATGCCTCGAAGACAAGAAACTTCCTGCCCGGGTAGATGAGGAAGAGGTCTTAACAAACCTCCCTGGAACAGTGTAAGGCGATTGAGCCAGATATTTACTACCTGTTCGAAGGGCAGGACACCGAGTTTATCACGAAGTACCCGAGCACGGTGCAAAACTTGACGCGGAGGAAAGACGACCGATGGATGTTGAAGAGGCAAAAGACACACAAACAATCGATGGTATCTGTTGAGGCAGAGCACCGGTAGACGTACTAAAACGCAGTAAAGTAGGACGAACTGCTCATTATGCCCATTTAAGTAAAAGGCGTAGCCAACTGACTTCCTCACACAAAGTGACCTCCACCACACATGAAAAAGTTATAACACCTGCGCCATTTTCCGATTGAGAAGAATATCAACGCCTTTACCTTCAACAGCCGGAGAAGCTAAATAGTCTACAGACCGGCCTCATTTACTGGTTCGGGACGATGTTGGAGAACGACAACCAGAAGACTAGGATTTTGTGGATGTAGACGCGAAGACGAATAAGCGCGCGAGGGTCACGAGCAATAGCTGTTGACGGTGCCCTATTAAACCGTCATTTTAACACAGCGATCGGGTCGCAGTCCTTGAAGTCCCCGAACAGATGCCATGTAATACATACTTTGTCCAGGTTATAGTTAGGTAGTGGCAGCCAGCCACCCGGACGGCTTTGGATTGTCTTTAATGTCCGGATCAGGGCAGACAGCGCTAAGTCGCAAAACGTGGTGCAGCCCAGGAGGTCCAGCTTAAAATGGTTTATTCTACACGCAATTTTAGAAGTGTGGCTCTCATTTAGATCGTTTTCACTTTTGGAGCTTACATTGCATTTGCGCTATATTTTGGTAGAATGCACGCATGGAAAAATGAAAGATACGCTAAGTGACTTAAGGTGCCTGTTCAATCAGGAATGTATGTAATAATCAGTCAAATGTTATAAAATCAGTATTACGTGGTGGCATCACAGTTCCCAGACCGGTGTTGCAGCACGAAACAAAAGTGCAGCACGACAGTTTGCTCGCAAAGCTCGAGGGCACCAACCTTCATTTTTCACGGCACCAAGTGGCTTCGCTTTGTGAACAGATGGAACAGTGTTACACAAGGCTTTATGACAATTTTCATGTGAGTATCTGCGATTTGAGTATGAGCTGCAAAACTAAGTCAAACAGAGAGCATAAAATTTTGCGTCAAACTCGACATATTTGGAACGAAGACCTTTCAAATTATTCGTCAGGCTTGTGGCGAAGAAGCAATGAGTCGTGCGAGGTGTTTTCAGTGGGAGTCGCTCTTCAAGAGGGAAAGAACGCCGCTGGAAGGCGAAGAGAGGCCGGGCCGACCTTCCACGAACACAAACCTTGAAAATATGTTCAAAATTAGGAAACTTGTGCATGAGGATTGTCGGAGAAACATTCAGGACATTGCTAACATTATCAATGTGTCAGAGGAAACAGTACAGGAAATCCTCATACATATCTAATGAACAAGTCCCCAAATGCTGGCAACATTTTCGGCTGTTGTCCTCGTCGAAGGTCGCTATGAGCTCTTCCTCCTGCAGTGATTTCCTGACAGTTCTGAAGTGCTAGTGCCCCTCAAAACTTATCATTGCTTTTTCGTCATACGCCTGCCATATCATTTCAGTGGTCTCCGCTCGACATTTGCCGAGTTTGGTGTAGAATTTGACGTTAGCTCTCTGTCCATACTGAAATCGCAGATGCGCACGTGCACGTAGTTATAAAAACTTGCGCTGCACGGCTTTCACGGTTCATGGCGCGATGCCACTGGCCACCGTGACAAATGAATGTTGTTACCTTCGACCACCACGAGCGCATTGTCGTGCTATACCTTGGTTTTGTGCTACACGACCTGTCTGAGAATCTGAGAACATTTTGATACCATTTCGTATCTCATTTTTAAGACTGATTCTTACCAAGATTTCTTGGCAGAATAACAACAGAGATGGTTGGAGTATTTTTTATGACTCTATGTCATTACAGCTTTCTTCAGTGCCTGTGTAGTGAATGAGCTGCACTCTTGTTCTCGTTTCCCGTTGCATTTATTTTTATTTCTTTCAGCCAAAGTGCTGGCTAGCAACAGCTAATACTCTCATAATTATTCAAGGCTTCGAGAATCCCAGGAGTCAACGGTTGCAAGGATGGCACGGACGTGAACATTCGCTGTCCGGACGAGAAGCTGCATGTCACGAATGTGAACCGGTACGACATTCTGTCTTTGGCACTACAGAGAGTATGCGATAAGAAGCGCCAATTCCTCGACGCTCTCACTGGCATTTCCAGTCGAATCCATGATATCAGGGTGTTCGACCTGTCGGACCTCTCTGAGAGGTTTCTCGCCCTGTGTATGGGAGGGAAGTTTCAGATACCGAGAAATGCCGCATACCTTCTTCGGGAGTATCTCATCACACCTTTTCGAGACTACGTCAGCATGACCTCCAATTAGAGAGCGTTTATTCATGACTTCAGTGCCACACGTGTCACGATTGTGAATTCATTTTAGGTTTGAAAAGTCGCTTGATGCAGCTGACTTATCTAAAGTTTGCTGAGGTGGACTCAGAAAGCAAATTCATTATGTCTTGTTTCGTTATGCACAAACTTTGTATTGGTTCGGGTGACATGTAAATTGAAGGAGTAGAGGCCATATTCGATCGTCTGTCTGTTGACGTTGACGCGGTTGAAGAGACGCACCCAATCCTGAGAACGAGAGGCCTAGCGAATCGTCAGAGGCTCTGAGATTTCGCAAATATTCATTGATTTCTCTTCAAATTTATATTTTTGTTGCACAGGTTGTATCTATCATGGTCAATTGAGAAGGGGGCAGGATTGTGCTTCTAATAGAGCCATAAAATATTCGTACTTCTTTTATCTTGACCTCTTTCATGAGACAGTGAAATGGTTAAAAATCCTGATTTGAGAATTACATCTTGAAGCAACCAAATTCGGCATGACACCCTAAAGAAAAGCAGGTCAACTTTGACTGACCTAAGGGTAAATGTTTTATTGACTTAAAATATTCGGTTTGTATTCTAAGTAACAATCACCCTTTATACAATAACAATCTTGTTACCTCACTCTTCGACACAAAAACATTCTGTGTTATGTATTGTGTCTTTGGCCTGTAACAGTTTTTGAACTAATGTCTGAAAGCAACTAGAAGATCATTTGTGCGATCCAGGAGCGTTTTGAAAAAAATGGCGAAGTTGAACTTTTTTGTTTTCTTGATTGTGTGTAACTGTTTGTACTGTGTTGACAAGAGTTGATTTTATGGTTCTATAATAGTCTTTCATGTGTGCCTCGGAGTACTTAAAAGCTGATATTTTGCTGAAGTTGTGACTATTCATGTGTTTATTGTACCTGCACCTGCATATTGTCTGTCACTGTTTTTAATGCCCGTTTTGGTGCTCATTTTCATTAAAGATGTCGCAAACAACCCGAGGCTCAAATTTAAAAAGGTTTAAAAAAATTTTCCCTCCCTCAGAGGGTCGCTTTTTCAATGCTTGCAACTTTCAAGCTTCTGAGAGGCTTGAAATAGGCAAAGCTCGACGCTTTGCCTAATTCAAATCTTTGCCTAATTCAATTGGTCAAAGTTGCAAAAAATAATTTTCTGCTTATAGTCGTCTGTTTAATAAAAGCAAACTACAATATTGAAGGAGTTAGTTGCGGGTGCATACAACTGATGGGCTGCATTTCTTTCTTTTTTTTGCTTCGGTGAATATTTGAGTAACATAAATTAATAAATGGAAACAAAGGTTTACATCATCATTTTTCTTCTTTTTAGAGATCGATGAAAGAACTGCTTATTACTGCCGTGAACCGTTTCGGTGGTAAGCATCTCTCACTTGTGTCAGTAAGGTCATCTGCTGCTTGTGCGTTTCCAAGCTTTCTCTGTGCCGACTTTCCCTGCAGCTGTCCTCATAGTGGATGCCTTTCATTTGTGAGGAAGACTCTGCCATCTGTTACCGCCTTGTCGTGCCGCTGCTCACGTGGTTAGCGCGCCTCCTCCTCCTTGCTTCTGCAGACGTTTCAGTTCTGCTATCGCCTGGAGGAGAGCCCGTCGTTGGGATTGGGGAGTTCTGCTACTCCACTGCTGGCGAGCTTGCAGCGTCCTCTGTTGCTGCAACTACAGCGGGAGTCTCGTGGATTACGGAGCTCACTCTGTGCATCACCTCGGTCTCGAGGTTGACGTCAATGGTGCTAATTATAGCAAGCTATTCTTCAAATTCAACAGTGCAGCGTAAACTTCCGGACGTCTTGTTCACTTTACTAGAGTTATTTTTTAGCTTCAAAAGTGTCTTATATATGTTGTCGTACTGGAGTGTTGTCCGTGATATCTTCCAGGACTGGCTTCAGATCTAAAACGATCTCGTTCAAACAATGCCCTCTTGGTTCAGGACCTCTTCATTTAGCGTATTTTTAGGTAATACTTTGTATAGTAGTTGGAGGAGCAGCTTGAACTCCCCATGTGTCCACTCTGCTGCTGCAAAAAAAGTTTTTATTGTATAGCTTGCCCCTTGTCACATGCAGCAACTATTCTTGTGGTTGCATCCCTCCTTGTGACTTTTCAAAACTTTCTTCCAAGATGTCTAGGTTTCTAGGTCCTCGGGGTTTTCTGCACCGGGGATCGAACACACAATGAACTTGAATGATTTAATAAACACAGTTTTGCTTCATACATTTCCCATGCTCATAATGAAACAGATATCTAAACTGGAATATTCATGCATGTACCACTATTTTGATATGCAAGCTGGAGTTCATAATTATTGAGAAAACACTTCCGAGAACCTAGAACAAAACAAAGAGCACATATTTTACTCGCCTGATGTGCACTGCAGAATAACAAGCGATTGCCTGTTTGGCACACCAGTGGATAAACAACCCTGCATGTAAAAGTTGACACGTTACAATGTACAAATTTCGTAAAATACAACATGATAGCAATCTCAATACGACGAAAAAAGGGAACGACATCTACGGTTTGTGGAAGTGAAACCTAGCGAGTTTACAAAATGGTGCAAAATAAATGACTCTTTCTGACAAGTTCCGGGTGTCCCCGAAATAAGCTCACGAAAATTAATGGTCCCGCAAAAAGATGAGCAACTGGACGTATAAAGTAGAAACTTTCTAAAATACGTCTTTTACTAATTTACTTTTACCATTTACAAATAAAATGTTTGAATCCGCAACTCCAAATACGAAGTTGATAAAGAACAAAAACATATTTTTGGATGATGGAACATTATTGAAGCAGTCAGTTTTCATTAGTTATGTACTCGGAGTTGGGACTTCAAATTTAGATGCGTAAAAGGAACCAGTAAGTAACGTATTCGAGAAAAGTTTTTACTTGATACGTTAAGTCCCTCGCTTTTGCGGAGTCATTTTATGTCCAAACTTTTCTTTTTGGAAATGAGACAGACGGTAGGAAATTAACGTATTGGTTGTATAATCATTATTATCTCACCGTCCTGGTTGTTTTTCAGCATCGCATGTTGAATTCCCTGGGATGATGCGGGAGTCAACATGCCGGTTTCCGGAATTGAGTTGACAGATCGACAAAATGAACAGAGAACGACAGACAAAAGAAAGAGGGGAAACAACGAGCTTCAGGATCAGGACTGGAAAGGAGCAATCCCCTTCCCACGCTTCCTACCCTACTTGTGAATATCATCATCTAAATTTTAATTCATAAATGGTTTCTTAGTTAGTGTTACTTTTTAAAAAATAACGAAAAATAGACCTAAAGCAATTACGTTGAACAAAACAAAAGAGTTGTATTTGTTTTGTTGCTTTTATTGTCAATATTATTTCAAATTTCTGACTAGATGGCCCCAGCAGCAGCCCAACGGGCCTCGGGCTTTCCTTTTAGCCATCCATCTAGTTATATGTTTGCTTGAAGTGACCTTTCCGGAGCGTTGCACGGCGAAAAGCCTTACGTTCGCCTGATTGTGCGGCCATTTGCCTCACTCAAACAGTGGCGCGACCTTGGAGGCAGCGTTTTCACTGTGCTCGGTGCTCCCCAGCCGAATGTGACGGTCCTAACAGACACTACAACGAAGGATCGGCTGCCGTTGGATATCAATTAAGGAGTTCTTCGCCTGGTTTACTTTAGCTCTGCGCGTCAAGGCAAGTTTGTGCCAAAAGTTTTGCCGTTCTTTAGTTTCGGCACAAAAGCACTAAACAGGATTTGTAAGCTCCATCCAGGTATTACGGTCGCAAGGCTGAATGTCTGTGGTCTAGGCTCTCGTAAAACACATAGGCAATTACAATGTTTATTGCTGAAAGAGCAACCTAATTTCTTGGCGCTGAAATGACTAATTATGAGCAGGTAGCAAGTGCCTTCAGGCCGTTCTCGTCAGCTTACATAGGTTTTTCTGGGGCTGTTTTCGTATGCAAATATATCTGTTCTGTTGTCGGATTTAGGAGTTAATTTTAGAAGTCTTTCTTTCCCAACACTTCACCCACGTCGAATCACCTTCGCTGACAATCCTCTGCATTTAAGAACAAAGCGTGATTCATGGCAGGGTTTTATTTTTTTAAGGCTACGCTCTTACCTTAAAGGCCTGTTCACATACACAGCACCGCGCTACCTCAGCACTATTAGTCAGCACCAGAAATAGTGCTGTGATTGCTGATGCGGTGTTCACTTTGCGCTATATTGTCACGGATGGAAACGGATCGACGGACGTAAAACTAAAAAAAATGAAGGTTTAATCGGCGAACTTGTGACATAAGCAAAATAAATAACGAGCGTAGAGAAAGCAGCAGCCACCGTCAAGATGTCGGCGTGACTGGTGGCTAGCGGTGAGAGTGCAAGTGAGTGAGTGAGTCGACAAGGCCACGCCGGGCCCTTAACAACTACACTCGCTATCTCAGACATTCTGCCGAAAATGTTCGAGCACTGAACACTCGGGATGCTGTTTCGGCGAGGTCATATTGGCCTCCTTATCCATTACACTGGGGTAAGCGCCAACACGAATCTTCTAGAAGTACGGAGAAGCGGTCCTTCTGGACCATGCAAGCGGCAATATCAGTGATGCATCGTTGATACAGTGCAGCATGAATACCATGGTATCCTTAAGTCAGCGCTGCATAAGCGCTGGCTTTAGTGTTGATTTAGTGCTGCGCCGTATGTGTGAACCGGCCCTGATTGTGACCTTTAGGTAATCATGGTATAGGCACCTTGCCCAGACCTGAGACACGTTATTGAAAAATTGCAAGGAAATACAATTACTCAAGGCTAAATTGTAATTAATTACAATTATAATTACCCTCCTGTAAAAGTAAGTGACCATTGCCCCAAAAAGTAATCCCGTTACATTCGTGGCGTTACTTCCAACATTATTGTACTCAAGTTTTTCAATTCAATTCAATGTTTATTTTCGCGTGCTTACCAACAGCTCAAAGGCCTTTGCGGTAAAGCACGAAGCATAAAATACATAATCGTCACAAATATACATGCTTCAAATTATACACATGTTTTAAAACTTATAGATATGGTTTACATTAATACACATGCAAACAGCAATTTTAGGAGCAGCCCTGTACAAACAAGAGGCAATTTTGTCACAAAAAGTATTAACATTGTAAAACTTCGTGTCTCATGGTGAATTCCGCTCGCAGATCTCGAGCGCTCCAAAAGCGCTCCATTTTGAGCGCGCATATTCCGCTCGCAGATCTGGCTCGACTTGGTCATCTTCCGCTCGTAGATCTCTGGCAGCTACCGCCCCGTGGAGCGCCTCAAACTCCGCCAAACTTGATCTGCGGGATTCGAGAGATCTACCCGGAACTTGACAGAGCGCCACAGAGCGCGCTACGTCATTTCCTTTCCCAGGACGGTGGCGCATGCGCAACGCGGCGTTGCCGGCGACCGGCCGCGCTTCCTCGCCGTCGACGAAGGGACGGGGGACGGTGCCGAGTCGGTCGAGATGGGTCTTCTTGGATGCATCGGTTGTTTACGCGGGATTGTGACGGCTCGGACGCTTCTACCTCGCGTTGAAAGCCGGGACAGGAGCGTGACAAATCGGAAGCGCTGACATCTGTGATCGTGAGAGGAAGAACGAGAAAGAAAACGGCAGAAAATCGGATGGAGGCCGACGCAAGGTTAGGCCTGTTCATTTTGCCGCCACTGATTGTTTACTTTTTTTACGCTGCATGCCGCCGACGTTTTCTCGCGCAATAAAGCAAGAACAGATTAGGCAACAACTGTGCCAGTGATGGTTTGTTACCTCTGTGTTTATTAAAGTCGTACCAGCAATTTGAACTCCGCCGATGGCAATCGCTGTGCGTGCCCCGCCGCTTCGAGGCGGCCGAAAGGTATGTGACGGTGCCGAATGCGGACGTCTTCCTCGTTATTTGTGACATGGGCTCCGTGGAGTGGATATTTTCGCCCGTCCTGTGTCGTGTGGTATTTCTGCAGCTAAGCAATGACAGTTGTCACTGGTCGTCGGAAAGATCAGTCGGCTAAGCGTTGGGGGCTCGTCAAGTTCGAGCAGCGGCCATCTTGAACGGCCGAGGGGGAGCAGTGGGAGCGGGGGAGGGGTCGCTCCAAAAGGCGAGTTCATCTTCCGCTCGTCGATTCGGAGTGTGTCCCACGGAGCGGAATTTTGCCTCCCTCGCGGATTTTAGAAAGCGCTCCGGATCTACGAGTGGAATTCACCATAAAACATGTTGAATTCGTGATATTGGTGACAAGTTGCTATGAATATCTGGGTAAAAAACTCTTGAAATTTCTAGAGTTTGCACTGATGGGAATGCGGAAGTGTAAAGAAGCAAGAAGTGCAGGACTGTCTATGGACCCATGGACCAACCTGTGCAAAAACTTAACCTCCCGACAGATCTCCTGTTATGCAGAGTGCAAAGTTTTAGTTTGGATAAAATTAAATTATATTCAAAATGACATTTACGATCAAAATATCTGTCATAGACTATCCGCACAAATCGTTTTTCTATATGTTCAATTTTTTCACTCGCTGTACTAGAGATAGAGTTCCAAATAACAGATGCAAATTCAAGTCTAGAGCGTACATGAGTACTGAAGAGTCGCAACAGACAATGATGAGTGATAAATGGTCTAGTTAGGCGGGCCATTATTCCCAACATGCGCAGACTCTGGCTAACACTGGAGTTTATGTGAGAATTCAAAAGAATGGTGATCATCCACAAACACCCCTAGATCTTTAACTATTGTGGTCCGACATCTAACATCACTTCGGTTTTGCGGGGGTTCAAAACTAAATTGTTCAGAATACACCATGTTTCTACTGAATCAACATCTTCTTGCAGCAAAGCACAGTCAGTGATAGTGTTGACCTGCCGAAACAGTTTAACGTCGTCTGCAAACATGAGCACCTGCGAGTGTTTCACGAAGGACAGCAAATCATTTATAAAAATAATAAACAACAGCGGACCAAGATTCGAGCCCTGAGGTACACCCGAAATAGACATGAAAGGTTGTGACAAGTAGCCAGAAACCCTAGCACAGTTCTGTCTTTTGATATATATAACTCCTGAACCAGGTAATACATTCAGGACGAAGCCCATAGTTCCCAAGTTTCTTCAATAACTATGCATGATTGATTTTGTCGAAGGCTTTGGACATATCCAAATATACTGCCTCTACCAGCCCCGGTTCTAAACAATTGGCATAGAATAATTGGGAAATGTGTAATAAATTTGTTTCAACGGATCTTCCTGCTAGAAACCCATGCTGTATAGAAACTACCTTTCGTTTAAAATGATTATATAGGCAGTTGTACATCACCTTCTCGAATACCTTTGAAAATGCATTTAAAAGAGATACTGGACGATAATTGCTGACGCCACTAGAGTTGCCAGATTTAAAAATTGGGAAAATAATTGAAGATTTCCAGTTTTTTAGAAATATACCTGTTTGCAGCGACAAGTTAAACAACATCTCAAGAACAGGAGCGAAAATTTCGCTGCAGCCCTTCACAATAAAATTGGGAATACCATCGCAGCCGGTCGATAGTTTAGAGTTTAGTTTTCCAATTGCCGAAAGCAACTCATCGACAGTAATTCTCGTAAGAGGCCAATAGTCATCAGACCCCCATGTCACAGGCGAACTGGATGTTGACACTAGAAAAACATGAACTAAAATGATGTGAAAACTGCTCGCAAACAGACTTTGGGGACATATGAACAACAGATCCACTGCACAGCGTTATATTGCCCGACTCCTTCCTGGTATGCTTTCTTACAGAGCGCCCGAATTCTTCAGGTCGTGTGTTTAAGCTCAGCTCCACTTGCTTACGATACATATACTGGTCATTAACGAGGAGCTTCTTTGTTAGTTCATGGCATATGCTATATTTTTCATACCAGAAGTCCAGTTTCGTCTTTTTATACAATCTATGGTAATGCAACTTTAACCGTAAAAATGTCGTAGATCCTTAGAGAACCATTTTGGATACCTCTCGGGACGTTGAAGGTGCCATGGAATAAACTTATCCATTGCTTTATTGACTACTGATCTAAAACCGTCCGCCATTAAATCAACATCCGAATTTTGTGAAATAATGCTCCAATCATGTTTCTTAAAATATTTAAATAACTCAAAATAATCACCGAGACCGTACGTATATCTTAGCACGCAGCAAGGTGGTATCATCCTTAAACACATTGAAAACGAGATTGCGAGCGGAGGGTGGTAAGCATCAGCATTTACCAGCGGATCACTTATGCGAGTCACTTCCGCGACATGATAGATGAAAATCTAGATCCAGAATGTTACCGGAGCAGTTCGCAAACGTGTTCTGCTGCGTAAAATCATTAAAATTGATAAAGTTGAACAAGCAGGACGCTTTCTGATCGCGTGCATGAGCTTGCGCTGTTAATTATACCGGAAGGCTAGTCCACCTTTGGCAGATTAAAATCTCCGTAAATTTGTGGCGAGATTCAGTCATATCGATACTGTTTTCCAGGAAATGGAAGTGGTCTATAAAGATAGCAGAATCTGAGGCAGGGGGAAAATAATATGATCCAATAAGAAGGTTGGAACTCATCAGCAGAAGTTATCTCCACCCGACCGAGTCTTGATAAGTTTCTAGATCGTGACGTCTGTGCGTTCATGATTGCCTAAGCTACAAGTACACCACCGCCGTATCTCATCCCGGAAGTATATTCACGATCTCTTCTGAACACAGAAAAAGAAGAGGGACAATAGTCACTACTGGCGATACCGTCATGAAGCCAGGTTTCCGACAATGTAATATCGCTAAGCACTGCCTCTGGTAGCGTAAATTCATGAGTTTAGCTCTAAGACCACAGATAGTTTGCATATACGCTAAGATCTCGAGCCATGATCAGCGTCACGCTGATCATGGCTCGAGATCTATTGCTATTCGGAACAGCCACGTAATGCCGTGAGACAGGCAGCCTCCCAATAAAAGGACGAAAAAAAGAGCCATCTGGCCACACATCGGAACTGTTCAACGCCACCAACGCTTCCTCATCAATGGCGAGATGGAACGAATTGTAGGCCGGATATAGCGTTTTAGTCGCGTGCATATTATTGATTTGTCACCGAGGACGGTTCTTGTGGTAGCTTCGATGTCTGCGACCGTCGTGGCTGGGTTCAAACGGGACACAAACTAGCCTTTCGAAGGCGGTGCACGAGGAACCGCTTTAATGTTGCAATTTCTTGCTTGACCGAATAAGGCCTGAGGCCTTGGACGACGATCCTGGTTAGAGCTAGGATGGTCACTCGCGTTTTGAGCCGTGTTAGCAGACTGACCGTTGCTCAGATGTGAGTAAGACACAAAGGAAAAGGATTATTCAAGTTCTTATTGTTGCCAGCTGTTACATTTATTGACCTTGAGTATTTTGAACTATAGCTAGCTCTCGAAAGTCTCGTCGCACATTTTGCGTGCTCTTTTATTGAAGACGTCGACTGTATACGCTGAACACCCTTTGAACTGAGGCACTGGATAAGATTGCCATAGTGTGCCTCACGAATGCTTCATGCTCTGCATTGAGCTTCTGGAGCGAAGCAATGGATGTTCTATTTGCCTCGAAGATAGAGCAAAGCTTTGTCGTTGCAGCCGTTGCCTGATATTTAGTGAGTTGTTGTAGATCGTTCTCATGCCTCTGATACACTTTATAATGATACCCGATTACGATATGATGCTTTCGCTAAGGCGGCGGTGGACTATCAAATATCGTTATCGAAGTCATAGGAACGATCTACTCAAATTCTCTATTGCCGAAATCGCGAGGCTGTAGAGGCCGTCATACAACCAGCCAAAACTGGAATAAGAATTGATGTATGTAGATCTTACTATACCGGCATATATTGCCAGACTATAGCAAAACATTGTTGGTAAAAGTAAGGTGATAATTAAATAGTAAAACAGATTTGGATCAATATTCCTTATCCTATTGTCCTGAACAGGTCGAGCCTCGGTTGAGACATCGGGAAATAAAAAAATACATTTTCAACAGATAAATGTAAGCAATAAGAAAAAAAGAAAAACCAAGGCACTCATGAAAATTAATTGGAACGTCGGTTATAACAAGGTACACACGGTAAACGGACGTTTACCGTGTGTACCTTTCTTAATGCCGTTCAAAAACGCACAGAGCACGGACCGACTGCAGTTTATTCCGGTGTTCTCCAGATAGACGTCCGTGCTGATACCTCGAACAGCGAAGGGTAGAGAACTAAGCTACATTCTGACCCTCACTCATGAGTTTCACTGTCTCTTCGGGCCCAGAATCTCAAGTCTACATCAGCTACCATTTTGTTCTATTTGTGAAAATCTCTGCTTCTGATAAGATTAAATTAAATTGATGTAATGCCGAATTTAAGTAAGCGACAATTAATTCCATCACTTGTGACGGATTACGCACAAGTCGGACCTTAACTTGCTTTGTTCGAGTGATGATAGAAAACCCTTGGGGAAAAGCAATACAATAATCGTATACTAAGTATACAAACTATATGTTAAGGGGGCAGTCTACTCAGGGTATACTTTCAGAATACAAAGAGTGTTTAGTTCACGGACTTGCGCATACTTCAGCTGGGGTAAAAACGGAGGGGGGGGAGGGGAAGGGGGAATAGTATTACCATTTTCGAAGTGCTCTCAAAAGCTTACTCACAAAAATTGTGACTGAGAGGCAGATAACCTGGCTGAAATTCACAAATAAACTGGGCCAACCCTTGTAGTTGGACTATAAAAAAGTGTGAGTAGCTTTTCAAACAGGGTAAAAAAATGAAAGCCGTTTACAACCTCTGTAATGCCAAATTAGAGCGCAGCGCTTACGAGGAGGAGGGGGTCACGTACCTGGAGGTCACGTGGCCTCGAGGCGCCGTGGCGGCGTAGAAAATTTTCCACTAAATTTAACGGGAAAATTTCCCGCTAAATCTAGCGGAAAATTTTTCCGCTAATGCGAAATTTTCCGCTAGCGGGAAAATTTCTATCATTGGCGGGGAAAATTTTCCGCTAAATTTAGTGGGGAAAATTTTCCGCTAGATTTAGCGGGGAAAATTTTCCGCCAGATTTAGCGGGAAAATTTTACGCTAGATTTAACGGAGAAAATTTTCCGCTAGATTTGGCGGGGAAAATTTTCCGCTAAATTAGCGGGGAAAATTTTCCACTAGATTTAGCGGGGAAAATTTTCTGTTAGATTTAGCTGTGGAAAATTTTCCGCTAGATTTGGCGGGAAAATTTTCCGCTAAGCTGAGGATATTTTCCGCAAGGTAGGAGAAAATTTTCCGCTAAGTTTAGCTGGGAAATTTACCCATCACGCACCGCGCGGTTACGCCGACGGCGACGGCGACGGCGATGGTGACGCCGCTCAAGCCGGAAACGGGCGCCTAAGAGCTGCGCTCTAAAAGCTGTAGCGAAGAAGGAAAAAATTCATCCATGCTTCTCAAGAGAAGATGAGAAGTGTGCAGCAACGAGCGAAGTTGCTTGTGGCAATAACACCTTCACATATTATCGGATCTCTTTTAGTAGATTTTGGAGTAGACGGAGCGTTCTCTCCTGTTGTGGCATTATAAAAATGGCCGTCGTCACTCTAACAGAGAAGAACATCATTAATTCATTTTCTGTGCACTTACTGCCTCCAGCTTCTCGCAGAAGCAAAATATCACATGGTGTCCTTCCTGCCCGGCTTTTATCGCAAAGAAAAAACAAAGGGACTAAAAAAGCGGATATAGCTTGCCCCCCCCCCGCCCCCCCCCCCCCACACACACACGCACACACTTTTTATTATAGAAATACCCACTTGGATCTTTTGACATTATTGTTAGGGTCTAAAAGAACACATTTAAAAAGGGCTTGCGTATTGCAAAGAAAGGCTTTGGAAATTTGAAGAGTGCCAAGCTCCCCTTGCGCTGATCAATGCTCGTGACAGTGTGACTGCGCTCAACATTACCAAAATAAAAACAACTTTTTTTTTAGGGCGAGGGTCGTCAAAAATGTAAGGAATTACAAAAAATCAGTTTCATAAATAACGTAAGGGAATTTATAATTGCTCTAACAAATATGTATTTATTCCGTAACTAAATTAGTGATAAATGTAAGGGGTTACAATTAATTCCATCACTTGTGACGGATTACGCACAAGTCGGACCTTAACTGCTTTGTTCGAGTGATGATAGAAAACTTGGGGAAAAGCAATACAATAATCGTATACTAAGTATACAAAACTATATGTTAAGGGGGCAGTCTACCAAGGTATACTTTCAGAATACAAAACGCGTTTAGTTCACGGACTGCGCATACTTCAGCAGTATTAAGACTTCACTATGAATGTACTAAAATAAATTATTGAAATATACTTGTAAGTATACTACAAATGAAATTTAATTTCCTGATAATTTTACCAAGCAAGTTATTTAGGAATTGCACGAAATATGCACTTTAACAAACTTCAGTAAGTAAATTACTGTAGCTGGGAAGTAGTGATCCCTTGCCACGAGATATATTTTTCAATGTGGCAGGTTTATTGATATATTAATTTGTCTGACCACTGATAAATAAAGCGAGAGAAATGAGT